>JACCPG010000137.1:47468-98749 GCA_016069955.1 Drepana arcuata
TATAACAAGAGTGCCAGTAGTAATTCCTGATTAAAATACCAATATGTATATTTTTTAAGTACAAATTCAGGATTGGAGGAACAACACCGGGCTTAAAATGATGTTTTTTTTTAACTGGAGTACATCTATGTATATATCACAGCAATATGGTGAAAAAACATTGTGAGGTATATAAGTTTGTAAAGACACATGCAGCTTACATAATGCTAATGACAAAATGTTATCTCCGGCGAAAAGAATATGTTTGTAAACCACTGCCTACTTCGTGGCGACATCATATAGATAATACAATATTTTGGGTAATCTCTTGTTTTAGAGTACAGTGATCCAGAGCCCAAATCAAGTTAGAAAGATGTCGCTGATTATGGAATCCGTGGATTTGGAGAGGGAGTACTCTCCCAGCACGTGGTCTGAGAGGTACGCTACGCCTGCCGAGGTCATGCATCAGCACGTACAACACGTGTCAACAGGTGCGTATTATATATAATATACCTAAATCGTAAATCGCTTTACGGTGAAGGAAATCATCGAGAGGAAACCTACATACGTTTGAGAAGCAATTCAAAGGAGTATGTATGGTCGTGCTGGAGTACCGGCGATGGACTCGCCACCTGTCACGTTAGAACCTAAAATATATCTCTGGCGGAAAGTGGGTGTTTGGGTATTACCTATACACCTCTGCCTACCCCTTCGGGGAACCTTGTGGGAAGGCGTGAGGACAAATCGTAACTCATACATATATTGTAATACTAGTATTTCGATCGGACACTCAAGGATGGAAACGTCAAGAGTATGAAGAGAGAATGTGGACGAAGCGAAAGAGGTTTGTAAGTCTAAAGAGAACTGGTGCTCTATTCTCTCTGCCTGGGGTAAGAAGGGAGAATAGTGAAACACTCAATTATGACATTTTATCGAATCTTAATAATAATAATGATTTAAAGATTTACATATCATATTTTGGGCAATAATCATTTACATATCTAAGCAAAATTTAGTTTAGTTCATTAGGTACTAAAATTTATGCCTACTACTATTTCATAAATTATTATGGTTTGCGTACTTATTCACATGGTGATAAATCAGTTCAGTCATATTTTGAGGTATTATTCTCATCCACAGTATGATGATAGTTCACAGGGATAACCTGCAGATGTCTAAATACAGACACGTGTACACGAAGGGCTCCTCAGTTGGGCTTGAGGATTTCTTATAGATAGGTATATTAATAAGATTTTATTATTATTTTTCCCTTAAGGGTCCCCGAAGGACTATGCAGAGGTGTGTACTATCACACCCTGTTTTCACGCAAGATATATTAAGACGGCGTAACCGTGTAGGTTTCCTGTCGATGTTTTCCATCGGCGTAAAGCTCGTGGTGTGACCCATAACTGTACATAAGTACCTTTTAAAATAAGTGCTCAATTATTGAATATGATATTAGTATTAAATACTTTTTTCTTCACATATTACCTGTGATACTTTATTCAGCACCAAATTTTGCTGCCGGAGTAAACTTTGTTTTATTTTTTTCAATTTCAGCGAGTGAGTTGGCCACTAATAACATTCCACATAAACTGGAGATCGAGTATGGATCGACGCCCGGTCAAAAGCTGGATATCCTTGGAACGGATCTGCCAAACGGTTAGTATTTTTATAGATCGATAAAATTTCTTTCCAAATACAAACACTATTTAATTTTTATGATGCGAAAATTTGCGGTATTTTAATGAACTATTGAGGATCGAAGTTGGTTGACAATTGAGAGTGTATATATATATTTTTTTATTTAATGAACATTTTAATCAAACCGGCTGTTTTCCGAAAACTCGAGCGACATCATACACAATCGTATCATGGATGAGTTACAACTGTTACTTGTTTTTTTTTTATATTATAACATAATTTACTGATAAATATATATCTGACGGAAACTGGGTGTGTGAGCACTACCTCTGCTTAAGCCTTCAGGGGACCGTTGTGGTGCGGCGAGAAGATATAATTATTATTATTATTATCATTGATAAATGTATAGCTAACTAACTGTTCTTGTCACATTTTGTTTCTATGATAAGAAATAAAACATTTATCAGTTTTTACTGATATTTTTCTTATTTTAATGTTTCTTCTCTATATGCCCTATAATCCACGATGATGAAGCGAAACACTATGCAGGAAAGTTTTAAGGCGTACTTTATCTGGAGCGCGGTTGTACTTGCCTCGCTCTAACCCCGTAACTCCGTAGAATGCGATTCGCTACGAACATAAAAAAAAAACTAGACACGGAAATTATCAAATGAGTTAAAAAGTCATCACTACCTTTTGTTTTTTCATTCAGTCTATCCGTTACATTTGTACCTCTTTTTGTACCACTAAGGTGGCAAACAAATATGCGGTCTGGCTGATGGTAAGCGGTTACCACCACCGAATGCGTTGCCGTTCTACATCTTAGTCGATGGCTATGTTTATTGATATGTGGTAGCTTTTCATAATTCAATGGATGTTTCGCAAAATAAAATGTCAAAGATTTTGAACTTGGAACTGAAGTCGGATATTGATATCGGGGACAGTACCGCGGGATGCAAGTAGTCTACATAAGTATTTAGGCAATTGTTTAATTTATACATATATATACAGCTACTAAAACAAGTGCTATGTGTCCCGCAAATGTTTATTAAAGGTTCTATTAAAAATGTACAAATATTACTTTTATTCATTAGACACGTGATACAATCTCTGATGATATGCTAACGAGTATTATTGTAAAATTCTAAGTTGAAGGCAGAATGTGATAAGTATAGAATAGAAGAATATAATAGAATAGTGTCGATACAATAGTTGTGGCCAACAGATTAATATGACTTAATTTTTTTCTCGGATAAACATATCCAATTTGTTTATCCAACTAAGCCATTCTGGCATGATTGAGTTACAAACATCCTCACAAACTTTGCATTTATAACATTAGTAGGTTACATGGTAGATAGATTAATACGTGCTTAGATTGCTACAATGTTCTTAGACTACAACCCACTAAAGGCCTTATCACGACTATGTTATCATCAATCAAGAGTGGGAAAGGTCAGATTTATAGACGTCATATACATCCATCTCTTTCGCACTTTTGAATGACGATGGCAAAAACACGTCATGTCAAAGCTACTGTAATGTACGCACGCTTTTACGCGCGACTAGCAGTCCCGCCCAGCTGCGTTTGGTTGCAAATATAAATCGATCACAGCGCAACCTATCGGGTCCAATTGTGAATCTAAGCCATTCTGGTATCCACTTAAATATACACAAAAAACATCAGAATCGGATGTGCCATAAACGAATTTTTTTTCGAGGTTATCTATGGCGATTGATCGGATATGACAGTTGTTCAAATATTATATAGGGCACAATAAAAGCAAGCAAAAAAAAAGCAATATAAAAATAACTATTCTAGTTAGAACATTTTCTCCTTTTCGCATATATATCGCTGTAACAATAAAGTTCGTCCGTACCAAGACATTGGTACCTGTGATTCAATGTGTCCTCGTTAAATCCCAATTAGATTGGAATGTGGCACATTTCACTAATGAATTGGTTTCTGAAATCCTGGATTAGTATGCCCATTACTCATCGAATAATCTCTATAGCGTCTAATAATCTCATCGGCCTAAAGTAGTACCAGCAAATGGTTCTGTCAGTTCGTTTGATGAAAATGACAGCTGTCAATCTCAATTTTAATTGTGATATACATTTTTAATTCCTGTACTCGATTTAGTATCATCAATATACTATAACTTTTTTGAGAATACCCGTGACGGCTGTGATGGCGTGATGTAAATGGTCCAACTTGTCACCTGCAAAGTAAAGACTGAAGAAGATGGTAGATACCATTACATGATGAAATATGGTCTCTACCCACTACACCGTATCATACCATGACCGTGCTAGGAGCGTATCAGGCACGAAAAGCGACACGATACGGTCTACTTTGCCCACTGAACGGATTGACGGCGTTCTGTGCCCGTATACATCCCGTATGATGCCAGTATGCAACCCGTGTGTAACCCGTATGATCCCCGTATGATCCCCGTATGATGCCCGTATGCAACATCCACCAAAACCAATAGGAATCCGCTTCATTCTCGCATGCGTAACAGTGTTGCGTGGACGTTTGAAGTGCTACCAAATTTTTTTATTGTAAAATATGGCTATCAGAAAATTAACTTTTAGGCAACTGGCGATGATTGCTTTAATATTGGATGAGGAAGAAGAAGAAAATAAAAAAAAACACTCGGCGCTACTGGATTCACGATTCTATAAAAGAACGAAAAACCGAAGGAGAGTATTGGACGTTATTCAGACACTTAGTTGATGATGAAGAAAAGGTTTTTCAGTATTTCCGCATGTCTACGTTCCAATTTAATGTGTTGCTGAAAAAAATTGAAAATGATATTGTACACTATCCATATATTTCGGGTGTTGCAGATTATATAAAAACTCATATTTCCGTACACATTCTATTAATTTTTCATCCTCCATTTTACGTCTTTACGTCTACACACGTCTCGTTGAACTGACAACAAAAGTTACGACAACGCGCTTACAACGCCTATATAACGGTCATCATACGCGTTTACAACCCGTATGCTCGCCGACTCGCCGCCTGCGCGCAGCGGTTTGGCAACGTCGCGTGTCAGGCACGTAGCGTGTCGGCACCGGCAAAATATTCTTGCCGACATTTGTTGACGCTCCGTGCATGGCACGCGACGGTGTTGGTCAGTGACGGAACGGTCTAGTGGGCACAGTGTCATACTTTTCAATACAAAGAATATTTATTTGCCTGACACGTTCCTAGCACGGTCATGGTATGATACGGTGTAGTGGGTAGAGACCTTAAATCAGTCTCTTAATACATGCTTGAGTACTCTTAGAATAGGCACTCGTGACAGACCCAGCCTTGAATAAACTATATATTGTAAAAAAAATATACTGTCTGTGGCCCTGCCATTTACGTTTACTTTGTGATAAAATTATAGGAACTGTGGGCTAGTCGCCCTTGCCCAGTTTTTGTCTGGCCTGCACAAAAATATGTCAATACATACGCGAGCAAAGGCACGTCCGCGCTTATTTCAATGGATTTAAACTAAATACATAGTAGTACTGCATTCGCTGTTGCTCTTCAAATAGCTTGAATAAACAGGTCAACGTTTCTGTGTTTAAAATAAGAAGCGAATGTACGACGTTATGTAGAGCGCAGTACCTACCTACCTACCTATTTATGCATAAACACTTCGAGAAACTCCAAAATAGCAAAATTGTATAACTTTACCAAATCAAATCAATGGTATTACTTTATCATAAAGAATATAAGCATAATTATAATCCTTACTAATATTATAGATTTGAATGTAAGTTTGTTTGTTACGCTTTCACGTAAAAGCTACTAAACCGATCATCATAAAACGTTGTACACATATTCTTGGAGGTATTGGAAGTAACTTTATTCAAAAGATACCTTTTATAAAATTCATTTTTACGTCAGAAAAAAACCGTTTTACTGAAAATTTTAAAGGTGATGGCTTTTATATAGGTTTAGGACATAGACTACATTTTAAATCCGAAAAATCCAAAGTTCTAATATAATAATAAGGAAAATATATAAACTACTTTTTCGAACTCCACGCGGGCGAAGCCGCGGGCATAAGCTAGTATTTTATCGTTACGCTTATTTTCTTTATGATTATAATATTTTATAATTACGCATATATTATAGTTAAAAATACAGATGAAAGGGTTGTTTTTGTTTTGAAATATGTAATAAATACGCTTAAAAATTATAAAGTACAAAAAATAAAATTGTCAACAACCAGACTATCAACATTCTAAATGTATTTCTTGCTACGCGTAAGTTTAAAATTAGCGTCATGACCTTGCGGTTAGGACGTAAAAGTCCTTATTTACTATTAAAATAAAACACGTATCTATACAGTTCACCCACTACATAATTCGAAGATTTATCGTCAAAATAAACAATAAGAAATCTAAATGTCAGTCAGACCTGTTCGTGTTCCCTGCAATGTGTTTTACCCATGTCAAATTGGACGCGCTATCCAAAATGAGTGAATGTAAATTATGGTCCCGAATGTAAGTGGAATAGTGGACTCATCCTAACTTCAATTTTGCTACAAAGTTAAGGCAAAATACACATTTTATTCTATCCGGATATGAAAAGATATTAGTAGATATAAGTTCTAGTCACGAATTGAAAATGTGTAATAATTAATTTTGTATGTGATTTCTTCCAGACATTCGTATCGCATTGTATAAAAATAATACTTTTTTATAAAAATCTTTAATTCGAAATTTCTGTTTAACTGAAACGAAAAATGTCTGCTGTTGTACCAAAACGATTTTTGTTTGCAAAGCTTATGCGTAGTCGTGTGAACGTCGGGAAGTGGTTTTAATTTTCCTTCCAAGATTTGATACTAACATAGTAATAATGCAAGTTAAATAAATTGTAAAAATAAATAACAAATGTAACTGAAAATCTTTCACTTTTTTTTTTACATCTTTCAAAGTGCTTTCTGGTTCTAAAAAGGGTGGTCGGCATGTAATTTTTTTCAGGCGATCAACAATCTTGCTTTCGTACGGATCGTCGTATTAACATTCTTCATACTAATATATTTGGTTAATTATTTAGGTGGTTCAGTGTTAAGCGTAATACACAGCTAGACGATGTGTAGCTCATTTCATTACTAAATTGTTTTGTGTCCATAAGCTGCTCGTATATGTAGTACCTATGTCTCAGTCTGCAGAGCTCGGGGATTACGAGTAGGGTTGCCCAAACCAGCAAACGGAATTCATTAACTAACTGGAATTTACATAAACATTTCGGAGACAAAAGCGTCTCATTTATTTTGGAGATATAATTTAAAACTCTATCGTGTTATCGACATTTACAATATAACTTGTCACAATAATGTCGATGCATTATTGAGCAGCTTTTTTTTTATTTTGAGCTAACTAACCAGCCAGGACTCAGTACAGATAATAAACAGTATACATAAAGCGAACAGCGTCTATTCACCACGCAGCATACATATACATATCATCACGCAGTCAGATTAAAAAAGTAAAATCATGCTAATATAAAATTCTAATCTTCATCAATCTAATCCATCCGATATAATCCATTATAACCCCTTTATCCCAAATATAGGCAGTGAATGATTGTCACCCATTTTATAACTATTATCGATCATGTATATCTAATTATGACCGATGTTACGAAGCTATAACGGTCGTAAGATCATAATGAGCTCCTTGGAGAAAGGGGAGGGTGGGCCGTATGCTTATTCGCCACTTGTTTCATAAAAAATATGTGTTCAATTACGGTGTCAAGAAAACTCTATTTACCAACCCTACCTGGAAATCCTTAATAGAAGAACCAACAATCTTTTTACTTTCCATAGATGCTCCGATTCTGGTGTACATTCACGGCGGCTACTGGCAGGAGCTTTCCCGAGAGATCTCCCGCTATCCAGCCCTGCCCTTGCACTGCGCCAAGATCAAAACCATTGTCATTGGATATGATCTGTGCCCTGCAGTCACTCTGGCGGAAATAATCCACCAGATTCAAAATGCAGCCAGATACGTGTTTGAATACGCACAGAAAATGGGCTCGAGGTATCATTGAAAATAATTACCATGTTTCTGTAAAATAATGTAATGACCCGTAATCGACGATTAAGGCTCCTTAGCGAACGTAATGGACTGAAAATGACCATTATCTCACGAGCTATAATTCAAATCGTTATCCGACCTCGAATATATAACTGAGCATTAATTAGTATTTTACAGATTGAAATACAGGGAAGGTTAATATAAATATATATAGAATAGAATATATAGCTTAATATAAATGTTTCTATGTTGAGTGCATAGACGCTCCGAAACCATTGATCGGTTGATGATGAAACTTTAGTAGGTAAGGTGTTTCCTGTGTCATTCGTGTAATGAATACGAGTATACTAGTCCTATATACATGTCCTATTTATTAATGTGGTACATGGGTATGTATATTCCACTGTCCAAGCTTTGCTTAATTTTTAAGTTGTATATGATTACTATTACAATGAAAACTTAATCTTATATGAACTTAAATAAAACTCATTGTTTATTACAGAGGAGTCTACTTTGCCGGTCACTCAGCAGGCGCTCATCTGGTCGCCAAGTTACTTTCAAGCGCTGAATTCCTGGACAGCGCCCCGGGGTCCAACCACCTCCAAGGCGCGTTCCTTATTTCAGGAGTATACAACCTTCGCGAGCTGATCCACACATCCGTCAACGACGCAGTACAGCTGCCGCATGAATGGGCCATTCCCCTCTCGCCCCAATTCGATTGCTTCAATCACCTTCAAGACAGAAACGTACGTCTCTACATCCTCGCAGCCCAAAACGATAGTCCCACTTTCAAGAAACAATCGAGAGAGTTCTACGAGGTTCTACATAACACATGCCTGATGGAACACATGTATCTTGAGATTAAAGACAACATGGACCATTTCGACATCGTTGAATGTTTCTCTGACAATGATAATTTCCTGAAGAATTTGTTAGTCCATGATATTAGAAAGCATTTGTGAATAAGGTACCTATAGTTAGCAATTAAGTATTGTATGTCTTTAAGTTAGATTCGCTAGACTGTGGAGGTAATATGTAAGAGCGAACACGATAATTGGATGGCTGTCACCGATGTGTTCCCATAAGTTAAAAATATATTTGAGAGTTGAATCTTTTGAGACATTTGGATTTATACAAGTGGATATATTTTTTGCGTTATTGTATTGACTGTTGTTGCTATTCGTCGATATATATTTAAAATAATGTGCTAATTGCATACTTATGCACTATCATGTATCGTTCGGATCAACGGATGATAGATAAATAATCTGTTTCATCAAAAAATATAAAATACATATTCCCTTATATCAATCACCACAAGATGTTCTGTGAAGAAAAGGTTGTTTGAAAGCTTGCATTTGTTAAATAATGAATTCAAAGATGTATATATGTACAGGTTCTTGCGAAACAACGACGTATTCGCCATCTGTCACGTTTATCTTATCATGTGTCCGAAGAAAACAGTACTGTAATATCTCTGCTTACCCTTTTGGGCATAAATAAAGTCGTTTATACATATGTATATCTTAAATATACATATTAAAACATAAGTACAACTAAATATAAATATTTTATTTTACCAGCCGGGTGTATATTTCCGTCAACATTTCTGAGTATGAATACCTAATTAAGTACCTACACTGTAAGATTAAACAGTCAATAAAAGTTTTTAATACAATTATTTAATCAACGGATTAGTGTAGTAGTTATTTCCATCTTTGTGACACATTTAATCCTTTAATTATAAACAATCTAATACAAGCACAGCTATAACGAGAAACTGGAGAAAGGAATCGTCTCTGCAAACATTTACTCGTTTGTTTCTATAATTATTTCTAGTACGATAATCTTTAAAAAGCTTTGTGTGCCAACGAACCTTCTTCGAATTTCAAGAATTTTGCTGAATGATGTTATCCCTTGATACTGAAATTAATTCTGCACAACTGCCATTTCCTTTGTTCTCATCATAATTGAAATGACTCGAACACATGTACTCGAAAACATCTCAAAAAGGTGATCCTTTTAATCAAGGAATTAAGAGGCTCTTGATCTAGATCTTTCATCCGTGAATTTACGGTTTATTTGCCGAGACCGTTCGCTTCAATACTCAAAGCGACCCATTGGAGTCACAGAAGTGCCGATTTCTTGCCTTTATGTGAAATAGTACAATTATACTCAACCAATTATACTTGTGCAAATAACCAATACATTGGAAATAGAAAATGTTAATCATTCAAATTAGGCTCTGACTAGGTGGGTACTTACTAATAAGGTCGTAAATCTACCACCAAACCAGAAAATATCATCTGAAAGATACTTACGTCCATCCAAAAGTAATAAATCAGATAAAATAATTTAAAAAAAGCTATAAAATTAATTTAGTCGTCAAACAAGCTCCACCGACCAGTAGACCTAGATGTCTCACCTAATTACCTTTTTATTTTTTAAAGTAACAAAATATCGACGGGGAATTCATCTCCATACCTTGGACCCAAACAAGTTCAAACCAATGAGCCCAAATCCCAAAGGTATAACTCAAAGAGCTTCCTTTGAAATTACACTAAACGCTTCTGAAGTAAAAACATAAATAGGTACATTAAGTACTCAGGCTGTGATTAATATCACAGCGTGTGAAAAGATTCCCGCAACGCGCGAGCTAATAGTATGCAAGCAATACCTGATATGAAATATCGCTGCCCACCTTCACCAGTTTTAGGAGCATTCCTTGTTCTCTAAAAGTGTATTGGCGCTTAGTCATTGCAGTTTCTTTTGGTAGCCGATTATAAAAGCAAAAAGGGCTCTTACCCTTATGAATATTAAGACAAAATTCCCTTTACCTAAATTACCTTTTTGCATGATGATGTACAGTCGGGGTAAGAATATGTCGATAATATTAATGTCATTTGTTTGCAGGGCAATTATCGGTCATGGCAACATTTAATTTCAAACGAAATGGAATATCGCGTTGATTGCAGAGCTCTAATTGATTGAAAGAAAATATATGACACTGACTATTACATGAAACGTATTTAATTCAGACCTAAAATAATATTAATACTGTAGGTCAAAGGTGTATTGAGTATCCTTAGTTATGCTATGGAGTAAGTATAATTTGTCTGCGTAGAGTCTACGACTTGATTCAGAAATTTGAAAATTGACGAAAGTTTTCGTACCTCGACTGTACATGCAAAACCAGCGTGTTGTAAAAAACCTTAGAAAGGAATTTCGCAAGTCAATGGGAAATTATAAACCAATTTTGCGTTCTTGTCAAGGAGCAAGAGATTTTTAATATGCCTACTTACCTACTTTACTCCCTCACGCAAAATTGAATCAGCGTACACTTTCCATTACTAAGGTTTAACGGTTAACTCTTAGAGGCTTATACGCTTTCATGTTGCATAGATGTTTCAAACAGGAGAATATAAATAAACCCACGAATCGTTAGATTATTGGATTTCATTTAGGACTGAGTGGTGGTGAGTTATGTGTAAATTATTATATCTCCTGTTGAAATACCTTCATAAGGTAGCCAGAGAGAGAGTATAGGGAATAATACCATTAACATACGTCATATCATCACGTCGAGCCCCTTACAAGATAGGGAGAAACCATTCCTCTCTAGAATTCAACATCTCTTTTGCCATTACGCCACGCCAATGGCACTTATAACTTATATACATATAAAATACAGCACGAACGCTCGTGACATTTTCAAGAAATAACATACATTTGTAAAATTTTATTGAAATAGTAAAGTTCACCATCAACGGCTTGATTGTGTTGATTCAAAGGTTAAGAGCGTTTGGTTAATAAAAGCACGTGTTAAAAATATCGTATAACACTTAAGTGAAATAAATATTGTTCGCAAAACAAACCAAGAATTTATCTGCAGTATTGTTTGCAACAATCCTATTACCTTCAACATAAATAGCTTGTAGTGGGAAATGCTCTTATTCCTAGCTCATATCTCGGTCTTTTTTTCAAAAGAAGCAGTTCAAAGTTTTGTTCATATAGAATAGCGTAGTCACTCTCACGTTAAGCTGTCTGAATATGAGAACGCCAGTCTGTCGAGAGGTAATCTGCATGTCCGGGAAGAATTTTAAAGACCTATTTACAATGTGCTTGAACAACGGGGATGGATACGCCATATGACACGATTACTACAAGGTTATGCAATGGTATTTCACCTTACCTTGCAGGCCTGTATGATTTCATATTTTTGAAACTAGAAATAGCTTTATATAGTCAAAAATATGACGAATTTGCGATTTGAATAACATTTATCTTTAGCATTTTTAGAGCTGAACCTGACTAATAAGGTCTGATTCGGCTCGAAGGACCAATTAGTGCCTAAGACATAAAGTACATAAAGTTAAAAGAAAAATTGGACTATATTTTAAATGCGTAAATCTATTCGTTAAAATTATATTAAAGCTATGGCTACTTTGCTTTGATGCCGCACTAAATAACTGAAATTAAACTGCCAATTCTTTATTTGAATAACTTTTAGATAGCTTAAGCTGTAACGGAACGTAGTAATCGTTTTAGTATGTGCTAGGAATAATTTAACCTGAAACTTGTACTGTTTACTGTGCGCTGTGTGCTTTGTACCACAAAGGTGACAAACAACTGAACAACCCGACTGATCATTAGGGACAACTGTACATATACTTGCACTGTACATACACATACATATGCTTGCCAATTTTGTGTGTGACTGAATCCTATATATCAATCTATCTATCTAGCTATCCTCCCGCCTTCCCATAAGGGTCTCCAAAGGGGTATGCAGAGGTGTATAGGTATAGTACCCACACATCCACTTTCCGCCAGGGATATATTTTAGGTGCCAACGTGACAGATGGCGAGTCCATCGCCGTTACTCAAGCACGACTATACATACGGCTTTGAATTGGTTCTCAGACGTATGTAGGTTTCCTCTCGATGTTTTCCTTCACCGTAAAGCTCGTGGTGTGACTAATCATTGTACTTAGTTCAGAAAAACTCATTGGCACAGTCGGGGTTCGAACTTGCGATCTTTGTGTCGCAGACTACTACTCGAACCACTCAGCCACCGCGGCTTTTATATATATAATATATAAATGTATGTATATATTCTCTTCTTTAATTAAATCTGTAATAGGCGTTTAGGCGCTAAATGTATTGTCCCACATCGGTGTCACTGCGGGGATATTGTCAATGACTCCGGACACCATGGTCTATCCTGCATCAGCAGTGCCGGCCGGATATCACGTCATTCCTCCATAAACGACTTGATACGCCGGGCTCTGGTCAGCGCCGGCGTGCCTGCTGTGCTGGAACCAGTCGGTCTCGCTCGCGGCGATGGCCGGAGGCCGGACGGTATGTCTCTGATGCCATGGAGGATGGGTCGGCCCTTAGTGTGGGACGCTACGTGTGTCGATACACTGGCTCCTTCCCATGTTCCTGACACATCGGTGGCGGCCGGCGCCGCTGCTGCTCAGCAGGAGTGCCTCAAGCGCCGCAAGTATGCCTGTCTCGGGTCAGGTTACATATTTGCTGCATTTGCGGTTGAAACTCTGGGGCCTTGGGGTCCTGAGGCTCACCCATCTTTTTAAAGAGGTCTCGCGCCGTCCAGTCGAGGCCTCTCGTGACAGGCGGGCTGGATCATATCTCGCTCAGAGAATCAGCACTGCTATCCAGCGTGGCAATGCTGCTAGTCTTCTTGGCACGTTGCCTCGGGATACCGATTTGGGACAAATATTTTATCTGTAAGTAGTTAGTTTCAACTGTTCTTTGTAAATATTATTAATTGTTGTTATTGTAAATAAAGAATATCTGTAATAATTTCCGCATGTTAAAATAGTTGAAGACGTGCTCACACTAAACATATTTGTATTCAGCTTAAAACGTTTTGGCATCTCAAGAGCTGAAGAAAAGTACCGTTTAACAAGTGACAGTTGGAAATTCCGTTCAACCGTGCGTAGTGAGAGTGGTGAAAAAGTTATGTTGGGCGGGCGGCGCGGCATAACGTCTCGCGCCACCGCCCTGGTCGCACAAGCGACCGCTGCATCATGTAAACTATGCGATCGCGCAAAATGTCACACTAACTCTTACGATAACTCAAAGTATCTCACCAATACAACTAAGTACATTTATTAAGGTGTAAAGCAATATAATCGATAATATTCCTAGTATTCAAGTTTTATTGTAGTTCTAGAAAGTATTCATATTAATAATTGAGTACGCAATATATAGTTTTCAGCGTGCTTTTAGAGAACTTCGTGATAGGTTTTCCTGCGCTTATTGTCTACTAATCTACTAACTTAAGGTAAGATTTTTTTATTTAAAATTCAAGACTTTTAAGTGTATCCAACAATACATTAAAATTCAAACAACAAATATAGTACAATTATGTAGGTATACTTATTTGAACATCTAGTACTTATATGATTAAGTTTATCTAATTTTTATAAACAAATATCACGCTGAGGCCCTCACGGGTTCGGCAGAGAGAGTAGAATATAACAATTGGCCTGGATTGAATAGTATCTTAAAACGAAAAGATTGCCAGTTCGAGCCCCGACTGTACCAATGAGTTTATTCTGAACAAGCACAGTGATTAATCACATCCGAATTTTATGGAATAGGAAAAATCGACGAAAACCGGTATACATTTGAGAAGAAATTCATAGACATACACGTTTGATTGAGAACTTGAGAAATTGCTATGAACTCGCCATGTTCATGTGTGGATGTTGATGTACGGCCTAACCCTTCGGAAAACCTGGTGGGTAGGCTCTTTAAATAAGGTATCTCAGAAAATAAATAATGAATTACCTTCTGTAGTGTTTAACGCTGTCATTAAACATAAACTAATTTAAAAAACTTATTATACAAAATCAGATTATTTAAATGATAGCCAGGCATGGAACGGAATTGCTCCTCTTTCAGAAAATTTATATGTAAATTTAATCTTTTTCTATCCCTATATAAAAGAAAACCAATGTTATAAAAGGTAACTTGGTGGTTTGTTTTACCGTTTCTTCTCCTGACAGGTTTTCTTTTCATGGAAACGGCTGTAACTGTCGTTTTAAATTGAGTATATGACGCTCAATATGTGTTAATTACCATGAATAAAAGATTTTTGATATAATTTGATTTAATAGTCGTGCTTGAGTAACGGCGATGGACTCGCCATGATAGATGAGATGAGAACTGTCCTAATCTAAACGTTAAGATTAAGACAGTTCTCATCTCATCTATCATCATATATATAATATATAATTTATCCTCACGCCTTCCCACAAGGGTCCCTGAAGGGATAGGCAGAGGTGTATAAGTAATACCCACACACCCACTTTCCGCCAGAGGTATATCAGGTGCCAACGTGACAAATGGCGAGTCCATCGTCGTTACTCAAGCACGACTATATATACGCCTTTGAATTTCTTCTCAGACGTATACAGGTTTCCTCTCGATGTTTTCCTTCTCCGTATCATATATATATATTATGCTTATATCTTCGAGTATCGTAGAAAGGAATATCACACTATGTATATACCCTTACACTAAATGGTAACACACGTGATTTCAATATTTTTATGTCAACGAGATCCATGCATTAAGCAATTCAGTAGACAATGCACGTAGGAGTACCGGTAATGCTTACTGAGGAACATACAAATTATTTTAAGGGTAATGTGCTGAACGAACAGACCTTGGCATTTGATCCATTTAGTTGTTAAAAGCATGTCAGTGCTCGTAATCGCCTGCTCAATTGGCCCATTCGTGTTTACGGTGCACTTATTACCCATTTGCGCTAATCTTGCACTCAACATTGGCAGGGCAAAAGTAAATCGTGAGATTTTCGTCTTAACGTTACGGACATTCGTTTATAAGTTTTCCGGAATTTTTTCGCTCTACTAAATAGATGGCTATCGCCTGCGTTCTGAGTTGTCAGAAATAATGAAATGGTATTTAGTAATTAATCCACGTGCATTTTGAAGATTATCAAAAAACTCGGGTGAATGCTCACCATACATCCATCAGTATATTCCGAGACAGACTTATAATAATTTAGCTCCTAATAGTCACAGTAAATTAAGAAAATCAGGCTTAATAAATAATAGCAGGCCAGGACAAATGCTGAGAGTAATGCATATTAAAGCTCGGACCACGGCCGTGCGCGATCGAAAACAAGGCACCTCTGCTGAACTGAATTTCGTTGCTACTAGTCAGGTTAGTTCTTGAAAGGGTCAGGCAGGCAGTACTAGCATTAGCATCGGGTTCCATCCTATGGAACCCGATGCTAATGTTTTTCTGTTTATAACCTTTTATATGAAAACTATCTTAACCAAAATTATAAATAGGTGAGATTAGATTGTTCGTTTGTTACAATTTAACTCAAAAACTACTCAACAGATTTTAATAATTCTTTCACCATTAGACGCTACATGTCTTTTTTGAAACTTCGGACTCAGCTAGTTTTCAACAGTCAAAGATAGATAGCCATTTTGAGAACACGGCATCTACGCTATTCGGAAAAATTCTCACAACCTGCTTTATGTTCAGCGTAAATAAATCCTATCTTTCGTATATTAGTAACGATGATGATATTAGTGACTCATACCACACCTGCCGTCGGTAAGAGAGAAGGTAACCTACGAGATATGTGCAATTACCTGCGAAGATAACAGCTGTTGAATATTGGTGTCCGAATATCATCGTTGACTCGGATTAATTTATTTTCTCTTAATTATAAGTAAGAAGTTTGCAAACAAACATACGGCGACCCTGACCGGCTGTTTGCACAGTTGCACCACCAGAAAATGTACGTTTGTAATAAGATAACCAAACATACCTAGATCAAATCGATCGGACACTCAAAGACAGACGTCAAGAGTACTCGGAACCGGCGAACATGTGTGAAGAGACTGATGCATGTGGACGAAGCGACAGCGGTATGTAAGTATCAGTGGCGTGGGGTGAAAAAAAAGAAAGGTAAAGCCGGACCAAAAAAATGGCTAACGCGTGAATAAGCAAAACGTCATATCTTAACTTGTAAAAAAAAATGCAATAAGTTACATACCATATATTAGTGTGTTAGTTCACCTCCCAAAACTACGGCGAAATGTTATGTATGGTGGTTGCGTTGCGTTGTATTGCAGTTGTTAGTGTTCACCACCTTCCCCATACATGACATTACTGGTATCATATGAACAGTGCATGTCGAGTATGATAAAAGTGGCTTTAAAAAGCCGTTTTAAAGCACACGTCACTCACACGGGGGCTATAAATACACAGCCAAAAAAAGAACTAAAATAAGTGAAACTTAACTTGCCAGCATCATCATCACAAACAAATACCAGCAGGAATACTGCACTATTTATTTTTCTATACTACAAACCGAAGAACAAAATAACATGGACATGACATGGAAAGCAAAATAACTTATGTAATTTTCAACTGCCGGTTATCCAATCGTATTTATCATACATAGAACTGTGAACTGAAAATGTTTGAAACACCCATCCTTACGTCTATAATCAATTTTCATATCGGGACGAGTCCGTCCATGTTTAATGATATATTTTTTATTTTCGAAAGATTGTTTTGAGAACGAAGTTAACTCATTTAATAGGTAATCTGTAAGACAACAACCTATTTGTATTAATGCCGCCATTTCTAACCTAACAGACTACGTGACGACAAGAAACAAAAATAAACAAACAAACCTTTACGGTGAAACAAAACAAACACTGTGACAACACTTGGCAAGTAAAATTTCACTACTTTCGTTTTTTTTAAACCATATACCACAACACAATCAAGCTTATCACATATTACAATAGATAAATATTAGCATAACAAAACAATCCGTGCAAATACGCGGAAATAATAGCTGGAGTGAGGTCAATGATTGACTTTGATTTGACTGACTCTTGAATTGCTCTGATTGGAGAGAGCTTTTCAAAGCGAAGGCAAGAGCCTTAACACGTAACAAATAAAGATTGGAGGCTATCTGAGATCGGCATAGTGGTATATCGACCAATGGTTGGATGTGGTAGTAATGTCTATGTGTGCGTGAATTGCCTACATTTGACTATTTAGATTAATATTATGACGAGTTCCCAGCCGCCTACTACGTGAAATCGTGTATGTGGGCGTTGCACGATTACACATACATTGCGTTTTGTACCCAGCATATTGGAGGATATTCTTACAAAGGGCGCAATGTAATTATGTCTCTTGCGATATTATGACTACATAGAATAGTCGTATATGAGCGCGAATCTGCCAAGGGAAGCCGGTAGGAATCGTGTTCTAAGGACGCTTCGCCACTGGTAAGTATAGAGAGAACTGGCGCTATGTATTCTCTGCCTACCCGGTTAGGGACTCGGCGTGATGATATGTATCTATATGTAACATCACTTCTGCGTGTTGAATGAAATCGCTCTTACATGATTCTCCGATGCGAGGTTAGTGCTTTATCGAAGAAATCTTACACGACACGGTGATAAATACCAGCAAAGAGGAAAAATTAAATGATCCTGACGGACTGTTTCAAAGGGATTGAGATTTGTCTTTAAAATAATTTAAATATGAGTTTATATTCTTGTGTTGATGTGTATGTATCTTAACGCTTCAACGATTATGCATTACCTTAATGTTTCCCGAAGGGAGAGAGGTGTAAGAACAGCCTGTTTTTCCCACAGATAAATAAGGTGACAAGTCCGGAGCCCGTTGCTTCAAGGTAAAGGTGTAACACCCGATGCTTTCCTTAAAAAATGCCAGACAATTTAGATAATACATTATTGTAGATCATTGATACAGACCGCCAGGGATGGAACTTGCATTTCTGAATTTGCAGATGGCTACGCTTTTTCTCATGCCATCCCGTTTAACGAATCTAAATGCAATAAAGTTGCTCAAACGCTACTCCCAAATATAAAGACACGACATTATTTACGAATTACCTAATAACTTAGCACACATTCAATTCCTCCGTTTTGTCAGGGTGAGAATTTCTGACGAAAAGACAATTTCGAAGTCGATAGGTATCTGAGCCTGAAATATTGAGGCCCCAGAGATATTCAAATACCTTTGAATAAAATGTATTGGAATGAATAGGCAATAAGAACGTGCTGTGATAGGTGTTATTTTGCATAAGTATTTGAAGTATCGAGTGCTTCAAGAAGAACTGGTACATTCAAGAAGAGGATAGTTAGTAAAATAGCCCCTAGATGGGACTTTCGAACCATTAAAAGTATAATATAATAGTAATAATAACTTTAAAATTAGAAGTAGGTATAATTATTATAAGTATTCGTAGTTTAGTTTAGTAGGAAATACCAGTAATATTATTTTACCTACCTAGCTTATTATGCGGGTATTGGTGTTGGGTATTCAATAAGTTAAATAGTTAGGTAGATTTTTACATACATCTTTTGCGCTATAAAAGATGCGCATCTGTTTTTTACTCTTAATAAATAATATAAAATGAATGATTATTGTATTTGTATATCTGATAATATTACGAAGGAAAAATCCAATACTAAATATTAACATCACTTAAACCAAGCATGACACAACAAAATACTTGTCTAAATCGTTGTCCTGTGCCAGCATTAAGAGAGGCTGCTTAGTATTACAATCTGTCATCTTTATTTGCAACTACGCTGAGTTGTGAAATATTTGTATTATATTTCTTTGCTTCATTCTCAGATATAATACACTTGTGGTTTCCCTACTTGTTAGGCAACATCACAAATTTTTAAAAGAATAAGCGATTTTAGTTTTATTTCCGGCCTACCCTACGTAGGTTTTTATCTTGTATATATTTAATTTTGTAGTCACGTCACTATTACGAAACTTTCTTAGATTGGGGAGCGCCAATCTAAGAAAGTTTTGTAGTTGGCGGGAGGGTAATTGTATCTTCGAATGAAGCAACTCATAATATAATAATGATCGAACCTTACTTAGAAGTACGTTTGATCATATAAATTTAATTATTATGGATAATCGAAGGGTTTTTTTTATTCCGCCGACTAATCGTGGTGTTTTCATAAAAAAAATCTAGAAAAAAAATTGATACTTTGTTTCTGGTAAAAAACACTAGAACATGATTTATTTTTTAAAATATACATCCATGAGTCCAGCTCATTGGTTAATGATGAAAAATGATCATCATTGTTCATCATTCATCATACAAGGACAATTCTTATGGAGTAGAGCAGCAAGAACCATTCATCCTCTCGCTTCATCCACATTCATCAGTCCAGTTTCCAGTACCCTTGACGTTCCCATCCAGGAGTGTTCTATCTTTTTGATCTTTATCCTTTATTCTTTCGTACTTTATATATGTCCAGACTAACGTAATATGCTTTTTCCATCAATAAAAATAAATAGGGTAGATGCAGAATTATGCTCGATTATAAACCAAATCTCTTTATCCCGCATAGCATGCCTGATACAAAAGTTTTCAACGTATCTATAAAATCGGCTTTTTGTCAAGAATACCACTTTAGCTCGTTAATTTAATTACGTAGTGATACATATCAACACGCAGTCCCTTGGGGACAGTTTGAGTGAATGGAACGCCATGTCACTCATTACGATGTGAGGTTTATGTCACTTGGCTCTTACAAAGAGGTATATTTACTTTGTTAGAACCTCCACTGACAAAGTGAGATAAGCGTGCATAGACGCACAGACAAACAGATAAACAGACAAAAATTCTAACAATCAGTGTTTTGGATGCTATTTGCGTTGAAAAAGGTCCCTATCACATTTTTTCTCATATATCTTCCATGTACAGACAGCGATCTGTTACATTTTTATTATATGTATAGATAAGAGTTGAAATCCGACATGATGTTGAAAAAATTACTGTATTTATGTATGATGTAAGAAAGTTTACTTCAATTTTATTGGTAGATTAAAACATTATTAACACTTACGTATCCGATGGAAGTAAAACTGACCAATAGACTTTAGACCCCTATAGTCTACCTACACACCCCTACCCACCAAGAACAAACTAGAACCTTAAAACTTAAAACTTTTACATAGAATCGTATTTATTTCGTATTTGCCTCAAAATGTAATCCCTTGTCATAGCATGTATGCTGCGAGATAGTATTGTCTACTCGTTTTTCGAGAGAACAAGTCGACTAAACTATCTACGAAAAAAATTCAGAGAGACGGTAGCCGCTTAACAAAAAGGTTCCTTTGGGTACCGGAACCCTAAAAACGAAAATGTCTGTAACCACGGAAGTAGGCAGTTTTAATTGTCCCATACACAAGTCTCGTTAACGATGTCTTTTAACAGTCTTCAAATAACTGGCGTATAAAGGCATCAACTGCGTCGGAATGCCTTGCCCATCAAGGGCCTAAGTGAGGCGCAACCCAAGGCATCCGTCGGAAATTCCGAGATCGTCTAAGAAACGACTAATGATTATTTAGGCCACTAACGACTTACAAATTATTTTGCTATAGATAGATCCATTAACTCTGAATTAACTGTATAAGGCGTGCCTTTATGAATATTTGATAAGGTTTTCCTTTATTTGATTATATACTGAATACGAGGTATAAGACTTTAGAAGGGATGATTGGTTTAAGTATTTTCTTTAAAGCTCAGGTTTTCGAACCTCGAATACAATAGACTACGAGGTCTGTGGTGGAGGCAAAAAGCATAAGGTCAGTTATGTGCAACTGAAATTAAATTCAAAGCGTATGTGAAATCATGCTTAGGGGACAGAGAGTCGCCATCTGCCATAATGCATGTCTCAATTAAATGTGTGTTGCCTACCTTTCGAGGCTTCAATATAACTCGTATTGAAAAAAGTCTATTCATATAAACCTAATTAGAAAATCTTATAAGAAAACATTTAATGAAAAAGAAATATTCATAAATGGTTCTACAAACATTATTAAATAAAGTTTTAAGAATGTATTGAATGAATGTAAACAGCATTTCGTGAATAACGACGAAATCTCACTTGCCTATTTTCGAGGCTCGTTTTGTCTGTCTGTCTGGAATATATTTATTTTCACGAAAATCAAAGACATTTGTTGTTGTTCGACAAAGTTAAACACTTCAGCGTACTTTGCCGTGTGTTGACATAATAAATTGCTAACAACTTGTACGTACAGTGAGTGAATGAGCCGTGTCCCCAGCTATCCGCTCGTAAGCCTCGCAAGCCAGTCAAGGCGTGTTACCGCCCTCGAGGAATGAAGCCACTGGCATCAGGACAAAACATCCACTTGCTTTTATTTATCAAAATTGCGCCTCAGCCTTTATGAAACCATTAACTCGCATTATTGTTGAAGCTTTTATCTTCCTCACAGGGAACGAAATTTAGTATTTATCGTATTTTTTACGGTTTCAGAATATATGTCCTTTCGGTGTTAGTTGAATTACATACAAGTAGTTTTACTGCAATATCTGCCATCACAAACGCTGAATATCAGAGGCGAGTCGTGTTCCCGCAGGAAGAAAATTTTAGATGACGTTCCTTAGTAATGACATTTCAAAATGTCTTTGATACTATTTGAATAGATAACCAGCTTCAAGCTGTAATTTTTCTAAAAATAGAAATACAAATCTCTCTTTTTGTTACACATTAAGAACTACAAATTAAAATGTTCATAAAACGACCTTCTCAAGCTTTAATTTTCATTGTTAATTACAAAATTTGGGTAACAATAATTTGCAAGTCAACTGACTATCGTACATTAAATTGTTTAAAGTAGTTCTATGTGGTTGTATTATCTTCTTCGGGCCTTCCCACAAGGATCTCCGAAAATAGGTTTAATACCAGAATCATTCCTCTGGGGATATATAGATACTAGGTAAGTATGCTTGTATACAAAAAATGGTACGTTTTCATAAATGGACATTAAAGTAATTTAGATTCCCATATATTACCTAAGCTTTGTTCTTGACCTCGTCCCTAATGTACCAGCATTTCGGCGTAATGAAAACATTCCGCTGTATAATTACTCACAAGACTTCTGCGATCGCACGGTGGGGACACCTCATTTTGAACGCTCATTTGTTTTATACCTCTGTCACGCGCAGATGTTTCTACATTTGAAAGCTGAATATACTGAACTTTACATATTTATAATAACGTGCTCAACATTGAATGAAAACAATCTGTATATAATGTGGACTACATTACATACAGATTGTTTTCATTCAACTTCCAGGATTTTGGGAACCCCTAAAGGGAATATGTCCTACGTCATTATTAGGTAATGAAGTTAGTCGTCGTTAGTAAGCACCTGAAGACCTCAATCTATGCTAGGAAACCGATTCGATCTCGGTCACATTAACCTGCAGCTAAGCTTGGAAGTTCAAACCCCGACTGCTATCTGAAATTAAGTGTAATGATTTATCAAACCACGAACTTTACGATGAAGGAAAATATCATTATGAAACCTGCAAAAGATTCAAAAGAAGTAATGTACCTAAATATGTACGTGCCTGAGAAACGGCCTTTCGCTTGCGTTTCTGTTGCGTTGGTATCTGACACCTATATACATACAAACAGTTGGCATGTATACCCCGCGAAATGAGACCGCTGTTACACATATGTCGACCCCTTCGGGTACCTTAGTAGAAAGGTGTGAATTTATTCAAAATTACCACTGTCTCAGAATTACTTGTTACTTTATTGCAATTACAAGATACACACATTCTATGTAGTAAGTGCGTATGTGTAAATACGATGGGAATGCGTTTGTTGCGTTTAGTGCGTTATATTTTTCATGAATTTTCGTCGATACATATTTGACGTACGTCGATACGAGAACTGGGAATAAAATACAGGATGTGTCAGAAAATAGAACAGTCGTTTTCTGGAAGTTGTCGGGTATTTTGTGAATAAATCCTCATGACGATGCAAAAAACACAAAGCTCCCAAGATAACAAAAGACAACATTATGAAAGGGTACTTTTATAATATTACTGTCATTTTATTATTTTATTTTTATTTATTTACTTTTATTTATATACATGTATTTACTCCAGAAAACCAGAGCTTATTGATTTTTTTTCAGAAAGTATTCATAACATAAATGCCTAAACGCCGTGGTGACCGAGTGGTTCGATTAGTTGCCTGCGGCACAAAGATCGCAAGTTCGAATCCCGACTGTAGTTTTTCTGAAGTACACTGATTAACCACACCACAAGCTTTACGGTGAAGGAAAACATCGAGAGGAAACCACATACGGCTGAGAAGCAATTCAAAGGTGTATGTATAGTCGTACTTGAGTAACGGCATTGGACTCGCCATCTGTCACGTTGGCACCTAAAATAATCTCTGGCGGCAAGTGGATGTGTGGGTACTACCTATTCACCTCTGCTTATCCCTTTGGGGGACCCTTATGGAAAGGCGTGAGGACATATTTCTGTCCTATTTTCTGAGAAATCCTGTAAATTCAACATCATCAATAAATGAATAAAATTTTCAATAACGCTAAGTTTATATTTTGAGCACCTGTGCCCTCTTAATTAGGTACGATCGCCCTTTGGGAAATGAAAATGTACAATTATATTTCAAGCTACCTTTTATTCAGAAAATCACATTAAGCTCTCAATAATTGAGCCTTGTACTGAGAGCTATTCTTTGCGACGTTTTTAATTTAATGACATTATGCCGTGACTCTTAAGAACTAATGCGATTTAATTAGGTCTCAGCTGATATTAGTGACTATTGAAATGTATTTCTAGACGTTAGAATTACCTTATTATTTAGCGTAATTGATATAGCGTGTATAGTGTATAGCCAATAATTCCTAAGCTAGCCTGGAACGGGTGGTATTATCGACTGATAAGCACAATTTAACAAATTATTAAGTCTGTTAAAACGGCACGGATTGAACTTCGAAGACAACATTGATGCAGCTTGTCGGGTAACGAAGTCGCCACAGACATGGCTTGCCCGCTAACAAGCCGTACAATTAGCATATCTTAGTGTAGCACGTGTAGATGGTAATGCATGGGCAGCCACATCCACCGCAGCAGCCGCCGGAACAACGTCCACAGTACTCATATGCAGAGACTGCAGAGTACTCATATACCCAAAAAATATGATCAAATATTTTTCAGAGAATTTTAATAAAATTTAAGATTTTTTTAGATATTTTTGAAGTGTATTTCACTCGAATGATTTGTATGTACTGCAATAGTTTTACAATTGTTTTTATAAATATTGTAATTGTAAAATAAAGTACATGCTTACATTTATCATCCCGCCGCAGTTCTTCGCTAGATAGGCAGAGAGAGTAGAGTACTCTTGACGTTTCCATCCTTGACTGTCTAATTTAATCGCTCAAATAGAGTAATAATTAAGGTACATTATACATAATAAATATTACAGCGACATAAAATTATACACACAAACAATTATGATGACATCTGATTGTTTCCGAAGGGGATCCAACCAACGACCATTGCATCATCGCAGGATCATCGCAGCTCTCGCAACCGACTCCCAAGCGAATAGTTTTCGATATTCTCTATTTTGTCAATTTTATCGTTGATTGTTCCGAAATAGAGATTTATTAATTTATTATTAGTAGTACCTATATACAAACTAGCGCTGCTCTAGGTCGAAATTAGGTAAGCGAGATCATGGACATCAAATAGACAGATATTATATTTATTTATTCAACATTTATATTTCTTTGATGAATAGAAAAAACATTTTGTTGGCCGTATAATAACAGACAGAGGAAAAATACACTGATCTTGTAATGTTTCCTATTATTTAACTCTCAAAAAGTAACATAAAAATAAACTGCTTGAAATATAAAAAATACCTACTTTGTTAATGTAGATGTATTGCTGGAAATATTCCAGCATGCTTTCTAAAAAAACATCAAGAGGAAAATGAAAACATCAGGAAAAACTCGAATACCTTTCAGAAAGAGCTCAAAGACCAATGGGCAGTCGAGTCTAAAGATGGCAACAGACTCGCCATCCGATTGAGAATATCAAAGGCAAGACATATCGAAATCTTGTCATTGGTTAAATGTTTTACGGTGAAATCTGTGTTTTGCCACGCCTCTGCCAAATCCTTCCGGGAGATTTATGGAAACGTGAACATCACTAAGTATATTAACTACGACTTGCATCATGGCTACAATGAATATAGTTATTAATTGTAGTAAAGATATTAATATGTAATGTTGTTATAATGATATTAATAACGAATTTGTCCAGGTGGTGAATAAACGAGTGAAATGACTTAACTCAAATTATTATACTAACAAATAAGGTTTATCTCACAGTCATTGTGATATATGTATACGGCTTACATTTTAAGTTCCTACATGACATAATTTTAACAAGCTATGCCCCGCGGATCCACCCGTAGTTTTTTTTTATTTCTTTGACTGATTTTTACTAGATATAATATATAGCTTGTGCGTTCACACTATCTGGTGGATGATGGTGGTCTAATCCACCATCATCCACCTGATAAATAATCTATCTCCGTAAAAATGTTTATTCCAGTTGTTTTTGCGTGAATGAAAAATAAACTAGCTCATAAATTTACGCTTTTACAATATTAGTAGGATAGGCTTCAATCCTAAGTATTCTTATTCAAATATTTCCTAAGTAGGCAGGTACATTTTGTTGTTAAATATGCACTTCACTCTGAAAATTCAATTTAACGTCTACCAATCTGGGTAACCTCGACGACTTCTCGGCATGTCAAACGAACAAAACGCCGATTACAGAATCCGAAATATTCTGTTCCGTGCAAACAAATTCTATTCTTAAATTCTTCTATACTTAAATAAGTTATTCTAATTTTTATTTTTATTTCTATTCTTAATTAAGTATAAGTTAAGTGTATTCTTAAATAGATACAGAAAAACACAACCTAGATGTAAGTGTTTTGTTCGCCTAGAAAAGCATTATATACATATATCTTCACACCTTCCCACAAGGGTCCCTGAATCCATTCTAGAGTTAGTCAAAGAGTCAAGGAGAAAGTTCTTGGAAAACGGTTAAAATATACTACAATGTTGTCAATGTTTATGTGCTAATGTGCTTTAAAATAGTTGTCCTAGACGAACACTGACTATTACAGGTATGTTACTGTATGTGTTAAGACGTGAGTAAATATAAGGGCCTATAAATCAATTGAACTCTGACTCGAGAAACTGTAAAACGTGCACTCAGACCGCAAATCAATGGAACAAAAGCTTTTAGAACAACTTTCAAGAAAAATATTCTAAGTTAATTTAACCACTGTTGAAATGGTATTCTTAAAATTACGAGATATTGTCTCAAAGCAACAAATTCATTCAGAGGTCGACAAATAAGCTAGAGAGCAATGAGATTTGCCGGCATCTGATTTGCTCGAGATTGCACCTAACTACATTTCAGTAGAGATTACTGCAACATGGCTACTTAGATTTTTTCATCAACTTTCAGTCGTTGGATTCCAGGTATCTACTACTTTAGTTCCTACATAATTTTCGATAATATAACACAGTCGAAAACATGTTCATTATTTAAATTGCTTACGGAAGCTCATATCAAGTAACACAGTCAAGAAATAATTTGACTAACGCGATTAAAATTTGAAGTCTAAGATTTTGTCGTGGTCTACCCTAGCATTTTATTAGCATTCAATTCAACTTACATCTTTGAATTGTGTTGCAATTTTATATCCGACTACGATATAAAATTGCAATGCTCACGGTTTCTCCCGCTACTTATCGTTAAAAGAAGTGTACATCGTATGCATGTCCATTTGGATACTTATAATTTATATTGTGTGTTTTTTATTTTGATTAAATTAATGATACACGTTATAATCAACAGACTATAATTAGAAATTAAAAGGAAAACAACAATGTATAGAACAGCGTTATTTATAAAATTTGTAAATTACAATGAAATATTATATGCCCGAGTCTAACTAATTCTACTTTATTAATTATTCTACTGATTAAAAAAAACGCGAGCGGGCATAGTCGCAGCATTCCTAGCTAAGTGTATTGGATTGGTTCATCATCAGACGAATTAGTCGTTATCGAATAGACAAGAGCTTAACCAGTATAATTATCGAGCAATCCTCTCGAGTATCGTTTCAGATATCCAATTGAAAGATTAAAAGGTTTTATTTTTAATCTTTAATTTGAGAAGGGATTCATTGTGAATTTGGAATAAATCCGCCTGACAGACTTAAGCCACATCGCAATCACCCAAAATGTTTCAAAATTATTGGTAGCATAAATAAATATCCTCACGCCTTCCCACAGGGTCCCCGAAGGGGTAGGCAGAGGTGTATGGGTAATACCCACACACCCACTTTCCGCCAGAAGTATATTAGGTGCCAACGTGACAGATGGCGAGTCCATCGCCGTTTCTCAAGCACGACTATACATACTTATTTTTTGGTAGCATCTCAAGTAAGATAGCAACCACATATCACCTCAATCATTATCAAATTATAATTTACCACATAATTTAAAAATGTACTCGGAGGCTTCATTATTGTTATTGCTGCCTATAAATAAATAATTTTTGAGGTGAATTTACCTATATGAAACCAAGGTTTTGGTAACTCCGTAACCTGCTAAATCTCGGACGTTTCAAGGTATCTTTCAGTGATTATTTACGGGATAGTTTATTATGAAACAAAAGCACATTTAAACTCATTTACTGTGTATGATATATGTACCTATGTGTACGTAAATATAATGGCATTGGTAATGTGGCACCGTTTACGGTAGATATACATAGAAAGTAGATCAATCAAAGTCAAAGGAATATCGTTTGCATTTATATTGAACCCAAGATCTGAAGAAACCTACACAACCAGGTGTGTACCTACATATCGGTATTTTTGAACAGTAGTGGGCACAAAACTTAGCGTGGGATCCTCCATGCGTCTGAGACGAAATTGACAGTTCAGTCGCACCTGAGATAAAGCCTCGCACAGAATCGCCATCTTCCAAATTGGCACTTATCTATTGGTTAGAGTCGGTGATTTAGTAGTCAAAATTTCTAGCCTCTAAATCCCTCAAGGGTTCTTATTCACGGGTTCGTCTCACGCTGCGGCCGTGTACTTGTGCTAAACACCAATATGAATACTTTAGTGTTGGGCATGTGTACGTAAATAAATGTAGTATTTATTATTTAATATTAATTAATTTATTATTTAGTATAAATTATAATACTATATTTATTTACGTATACATTTGGCTTTATTCGTTTATACAGTACCTACAAGCATTATTCAGATTGAGAATAAGTACATTTGTGTCGAGTCGTCCTAAGGTATTATTACTACTACAGCACTACTACCCACTCCTTCTGGGATTCCATTAGAAGACGTGAAAATACTACATGTTTTTGTGGTGCACACAGTTCTGTTGCATTTTTTCACTTTCCTTTCCTTTTTCCTTTCATGAAAGTGGACTCACACTAAAAAAAAATTAATAAATCCTTAGTCAATACGTCCACTCAATGTGTGTAAAATCATTTTTCTTCGCTGAAATAAGGTCTATTTTTTATGTCAGATCGACCGCCGATGACCGATGTCCGCTGAGGTGTAAACATTTAATGCCTCGCCAACTTATCGATCAGGCCCTCACTTCATTTGCTCGTTGGAAAGTATAGCAGGAGGATGAACAGTGATTATCTTTAATACAAATACGCTTTTTTGCTTGCAAAGCATTGTGTTTTGGTACTTATATAGGAATACAAATAATAATAATATTGCGAATAACGTGGCCATTCTACCAATGCAATAGGTTTCAATGAATTTCATTTCTAAATTATGCGTGGTCTCATTGTTCAGCTATTAATGAATTTGAACAACTAGTGGTAGTTCAGACCTGTGAATCCTGATAATGTACAATACTTTATGTTCCTTAACCTCATTACTAAGTCTCTACAAAAACTTCTTTAAAAAAAGTTAAACAAGGCAGCAAACAAGTAGCTGGGATTTGTTTCGTTTGAAACAATAATTTAGGAACCGGGTTTTACTTCAAAAAAGTTTTATTGCAAGTAGCCTGTTCCGTTATTCAAATGCGAGCTGAGCTTTGCTGGTAAATGAACGTTGCAAAGTATTAAATGGTAGTCTTTGATCTCAACCTAGTGACCTTCTGTTATGACAACGGTTTTGTTACTTTAAATTGTCTATAGGTCATAGACTTTTTTTTAATGTCTCAGTGTCAATGTTTCTTGATATGTCATCATGAAGATGAAAAAGGTTTTGTACCAAAATACTTACATTGACACTAGAAACTGATGACTCGTGGGTAAAATATTTTTCCCAATATATCCCATCCCGCACGTGAAGTTATTTCTCACGCCTTCAACCGCTATATTCAAAGTGGGGGTCGCACCACACAATGGACCCGATAACCTATCACGTCAAAAGCCTTCCGTTTGGACCGCGAGGACCAAATTTTTGATTTACATCTAAAAGAAATATTAGAAAGGGCCTTATATGCTAACCTTCGCAGATAGGAAGTTCCATTCCAATTTTATGTACGGACCTCTATTAACTCTTTGTATGTAAGTTAAACTTTTTTCCTTTTTGCCTTTCTCCTTGGCATTTATGGTGTACGGAACACTAGGCAGCATAGTTTCAGACTTAAGCTTCAAAACCTCAGCTTTTGATGTTCCAGACTTAAAAACAAAATTGTATACTATCACGTCTCGTTAATTACTACGTACTTTTTATCATTGTGAATGAACAGATGACTGTACAAGTCCATTGATCTCCATCACGCGACCTAACGTCGAGGTAGCTCATAAGAATAATGGGAAGCGACCCTGCTAATGAAAATCATGAACAAAGCAAAAAATACAACATTAATGCTGTGTAAGGGTAACAATGCAACGTAAATTTAATTAAAACCTATTCTGTAACGTCAGTTAGATTAAGAACACAACAGATAATGCACGTTCTTTAGAATTAAGAATAGTTATGCTATTTGAAAAAAGAATATGGCATACTTCTGTCGCATTTATTTTTGAAATAATTAGGTTATTCAATATGTATAAATAACATTCACAAATACATACACCATCCCTTATAGGTATTATACAGTAGGTATTTATTCTTTTACAAGATCCCCTATGGCTAAATCCAAATATGGCATGAATATTCTTGAAGAGTATCGTAGCATATCGTCTGGATCTGTTCAAACCAAATTATACAAAGCTATCCTTCAAAGTGGAAGATAAATAAACCCTTCAATGTGACGTACGCACACTTTTTATCGGATCGCTGTCAAAGCGATGCGAGGATATAATCGTATTGCTTTGTATATCTTACGACGTAATGAGGTAACTTCAAAGACTACTATTTTAAGGTATATACGATATGTAAATACTAGACGAGTCCCGCGATTTCAGCTGCGTAAATTTTGATCATACACATAGGGATCATGCTCCTGAATACTGTAGGTAAAAATTAAAACATAAATAATTCCCTATTTTAAGTAACAGCTGTAGATATTAAAGTAAACAATAGAAATGTAAGTAATACTCAATGCTTCCCAAAGGTGTTCAATTTATTCTGTTCAAGTTACTTACCTGAGTTATACTGTGTTACACTTTATTTATTGTAAATTTTGGATGCAAATAAATGAATTTGAATTTGAATAGCTTCTCGCCTTCCCATTGGTACGCACACACCCACTTTCCGCCAGAGATATATTTTGCGTGATGCCAACGAGACAGTTGACGAGTCCATCGCCATTACACAAGCACGACTAGCACGTACATACGCCTTTGAATTTCTTCTCAAACGTTTGAAGATTTCCTCTCGATGTTTTTCTTCTCCGTGAAGTTCGTGGTGTGACTGAGTGTACTTAAGTTCTGAAAAACTCATTGGTACCGTCGGGATTCAACCTTGCAATCTTGGTATTGTAGGCGACCGCTCAAAACACAGCCACTACGGCGCTTCGGTCTAGGGTAACAGGTTTGGTCAGTTCACGACTAGAGCAGTTTCTATGGGATTGATCCAAAATATGATAAAATTTCAACTTTATTTCAACTACTTGAAAACATTTAGTGCTATTTTTTTGCAGAACTTATAGCTAGATAACATAACTCTAATAGTACCGACAAGGTCAGCAGCACTAGAAGAAAGACATTTGATTCTTCAATCAACGTTACTTATATTATATTAATCCTATATATATATATATATGAACAATATTTCCGAATCCCTAAACAAAAGCTCTGACAACCGTACAAAGAATTTCCTTTTGATTTACTTCCATGATACGAGGGCTCCAGTGGGCACCCGTTATAGCATTCTTATGGTATCGTCACGCGATACACTCATTGTTTACTTTGCAAATTAATATCACATTCTATTATTACCCAGATCCAATTACGTTAAATTATGAATTAATATAAATCATTTCTCTAGTAATAAATTATTAGAAACATCCGACGATAACAACAAATACAATTTTAAAACGTCTTGATTTACGTCAAAATGAATTTAAGCAATCAATATGCAATTTGCTTATAACGACCGATTCAGTGAATTGCTGGATCTAGAATTGATGCAAATCTCTGTCGGGCCTTATCTTCATTTGTCAGCAGACCCTCAAGTTACAGCATTCAATTTAATTTGAGTAGTGACTCCGACTTGCCGGCGCCTTTTAATTTATAATTTACGGTATAATCTGCCAAAATGCCGAACGCCCGTGTTTCCACAATCAAGATAAACGAGATAGAGCGGCAATAAAAAGAAATTGTATATCGTCTTCCTAATTCGAACCCAGTTTGCGCTCAGATAAGATATTGCGCAGATAGGTATACATAGGCAGAAGCTTTGGGTTCACCTCATTCCATATACGAATTAACAAGGGAGTAAGGCTGAGAGCGACTTGTGAGTCAGGTTCATTGGCATGCATAGAGTTATCGAAAACGGGCATGCATGAGTTGGTTGAAGTACCCAACTATAACACGGATCAGTTATTTCGAGCACTCAAATTATAGGGGACGCGCTGAATGAAGCCTTGAGTTTCTGAGGAGATGCGAACGCGGTCGCATAAATATAAATATTTCTAAAATAGAATGTAGTATTAGTTAAAACAGATTTCGTTTCATTAGATTCGGTTAAGACACACGTTTATTAGAAGATTTAATGGCAATAAAAATCTGTCCATTTTACGAGTGCAGAAGTCTGCTTTGGATAGAACTTGATGGCAATAAAGGGAATGATATAATTACTCAGAAGTGGAAAGCGTGGCATGCACACACACCATATTGGACTGACGCCAGAAGGCTCATAATTCAACCGAATAGGTACTTAACCAGTAAATGTTAATTAAGAAACTCTTTTCCACGCCGCTCGAAAACTGATAAAAATCTCACGAAAACTATACGCTTCAAACGCAACTACTATCTGCTAATAAATAGTTTGTTTGCTATAAATCCCAGCTCACTATGTCGGTATGGTATGTAGGTATGGCTGATAAGATGAACGAATTGATCGATGTTATGCGCTCTATACTCTCTGCCTACCCCGTTAGGGACTTGGCGTGATGATATGTATGTATGTACTATGTCGGCAAAATTAATCTATTTTTCAGGTGTAAGATGCATTGTGGATAACCTGATGTTAAGCTACCTATGTAGGTCGAAATGTAGAGGGTTCAGGTGGCCTAATGTAACGCATTTGGCAGCGGGACGGATAGATTTGGTATCCCCTAAGCCCATACTAATGAATGACTTGATTATATTACAGTAGGGATATCGTGAGTTATGGGTTTAATTAGGAGTGTAACACAAACCTGAGGAGTAATTATGATTTACTGGTTTCTTGTAAGATTAATTTTAGCAATGATCGTCCAAAATGTATAAGGAAAATAAGAAAAAATTATAACCAAAGCACAATGAACGTTTCATATCTTCAGCGGCTTTAATACGAAGTCAAAATTGTTACTACCGTAGTCTGTACTAAATAAAGTGTAACAAAAATAAAGTGTAAAGTGTAAATAACTTAAGTACTGAACTTAAGTAGCTTTCATGTAAAAACACCTTGATTTCGGAGTCATATGTAGATGTTAATATGTCTGATGGCCGATCTGAAGTGTAAAAGTGTCCTTGAGTTTACTTGCGATGTTTTCTTAAATTTTAAGCCTCATGAACCTTTTGGTTCGACAATTCAATGTTTTTGTGTTCAGTACTCATAGATTCAATGCATTGGAATACTTTCTAGAAGACATTTCTTTTATTATTCACAATTAGATTCATCAGTCCTTATTTTCGATCTGTCAATAATAAACGTCGCTGTCGGCCATCGAATTTGCTTATACATTATATACATTATCCCGGTATGATAGTCTACAAAGTGCAATGAAACACATTTCTGGGACTTAAACATTTAAATATACATATCTGTATAAATGTAAATTTTAATCTTCTTAAGGCAACTTAAAGTTCGTATGGGAGAGATGAAGGGAGAGAGAGATGAAACATTTGATATTAGCTGAGCAAAAAAATACGGTTGAAAATCTTTTTACTTTGTTTACAAAAACATATCGACGAGTTGATACCGTCGTCTTCCAAAGGGCAATATTTACGAATAAATACAAAACCATCGGAATTGCTTACGTTGTTTCAAATAATATTCACTGTTTTAACAAAATAGCAACTCGAACAGAATAAAGTGTTGGACGAACCCATTTCGCGACAAAATATTTGCCAACACACAAATGTGTGCTACTACCCTTTAAAAGGCACTAGTGGTGACCCTTTCAGTAGCCACGCGTGAATTTTTTACACTTTTCAGAGAAGCGGGCTCTTGTCGGGAGTTTTAATAGCAAACACTATTAAAGGAGACTTTATTGCGTCCTCTTTTGATTGACTTCATGCATCAATATATTGTATGAGCACATTTTACGCCCATTTCTATTAATATAATTAAATCTTTATTATTTATTTATTAAAACTTTATTATTATATTTATAGAATTTTGCCCTGGCGTTAGCTTTCAACTAAGTCTTAGCTATTTATAACACAAAAATTGTCTGACCCCGCAGTCTTCCGACTATCTTAAAGAGCCTTTATATAGAACTTGTAGAACTTTTAGAACAATCTGTCCTGAATTGGATACCTTGAATGTAGGTCTTAGAGGCTAGATAAGCTCGTGCTTTAGTGCTTACAAAAGCAGCATTAAACAATCCGATAAAATTTTCAATTTACGTTTTAAAATACAACCTGTACAGAATACAATCCACTCCCTGTTCAGAAGAACTTGCCGAGAAAAACCCGTTAGGAACTGTTAACATTCAGAAGGCTATTCCAGTCTTCTGAATGTAGTCAACAACATAATACGTTATCTAGCACTAAAGTTCCGCTATGCAGTAGTCAACAGGACAGATTGGGGTGGTCGTTTGGTTAGAGTTTCCGGTTAGGAATTGAAAGACGTGATATCGATTCCTACTGGGGCGAATATTTTATGTGAGGAGCCTCAGCTTTAGGAGTCCTGTGTATTTAAGTATTTAATCTATATTTAAAAGCTTGTATCGCTCGCTCATTCATGTAGTACAAGGTTTGCTTAGTTTGGAACTAGATTTATTTGAGTGAAGTCCCAAATTCTAATTGTTATTATGGTATATATATGGTATTGCCTGAGTTACTGGTGCATTTTGAACGCACATGCTTACTCGAATCAAAGTGCAATCTGCAATCACGAACACGACCAGCATCATATTTAATCTGTCTATCTGAAAATTATGTGTCAATTTGAAAGTCATCATTATTTCCAATACTATGCCGAAATAAAAAAAATGCTGCCATTCCAATCCGCATGTCCTTAAACATTACATCTCCGATTTTATGAGAAAACACAAAAGGCTCAATAAAGTTGACGTGATAAAATAACTTTAAGTGTCTCCATGGAGATGGGAGGACACAATATATAACATATAACACATCGCGCCTCGGTTATCAGTCAACTGAACTGACCTAACACGCCCAATTTATTATATTTCGATCCTCCGTCGTTTCATCCCCGAACCGTATAACGTTGTTGTGTTGATTGAATCATTGAGGGCCAAATGGGTTTAAACATTGGTGACCGCCCCTAAATGGAATTCGGGTGCGATTATGTGTAATCTTATACCGCGGAATAAGATTATCGATAATATTCGTACGCAGGCAAGCACGCAAGAGTACCTACGGCTATACCTGGTGCTCAGCGAGCATTATCTTAGACTGGTTCATAAGTAGATGAACTATTTTTTAGTTCCCACCTACAAAATTAATATTGCAGTTATAAGCCCTGGCGTTTACCAATGCTTTTTGTGAACTTGGTAGCTTTACTGTGTAGGGAAACATCGTGATCGTATCATGCATGTGATTGAGATAAAAATTAAAGTAAAGTCATCCTTGATACACGGTAACGGACGACGGAGGACTCGCCGTCTATCAGATTTGCACCTAAAAATATTACGGCGAAATATATACGGCGATTAGATTATCTTTTGCAATCGAAAAGGGTTTACGTAAGGATACAGTAAATGGCAGACTGAATCCAAACAATATGACGTGTAATTTTTTGCAACCTTTTGACTAGATTGACTAGATGTAAGCTATGGCAATTGAGGTCTTTTACAAAGTTGTAATTAATCATAATTAAATAATGTTGTTGATTGAGTCAAATATTTAGTACTATGAGAGTTACAATGGATCTACCGTTGTATTTCAATTGATTTATATCATCCACAATATTCTAAATATCCTTAAATTATCTGAGGAAGCTCATCCCGGAAACCACCTAACATTGCTTAAACTACAATGCTCTTTAATGCTTACATCTGGTGAGCGATAAGTCACACTAGCTAACTTATATGTGTGTTCTGTACTGTACTGTATTCCGAACTTCATGCACTCCTAGTACCTCAACCAAGCGCCGAAAGCTACGGTCCCTGCTTACGCTTAATGAGCATTAATTAAGTGTGCCATATGTAATTTTAAACTTTAGACTAATCTCCTCAAATAATTTAGAAATCATTGCGCTCCTGCACTCCTAGTTCTGTAACCACCAATGCTGCTGAAGCTAACCTTAATGTATTCTAAAACATACATTTCAAAGTTGATGCTTCATACATGCATTTTTCTTCATATGATATAGAATGAAACGTATGAGGAGCCTAAGCCAGAAGGATTTAATTTAGCTTCAGTTCTCGCTTCATGGTTTGCTACTATCGGGTATATTAAAACAAAGTTAGAAAACTGAACTTCCCTTGACAATTCCATAAGCCTCGCCATATCTACGTAGTTGCTGGGGGCTCGTTAAACCCATATTGCTTCTTGATTTACTGACGTTCATTAATAGTATATTTATTTATGTTTTTTTTTTATTTGCTACGGCTTACAATTCATTATAAACTAACGCTGTAACTAACTAACTAACACTAATCAACAGGTCACAGCAATAAAATAATTATGGAAAGACAAAAGACAGAGAATTATATTATTTATTTGTTAGGTAATATTTAAAATAGTTCATGAAGAATGAATTAATATTATATTATAAAGAAATTAATGAATGAAAAATTATAAAATATTTATAGAGAGTTCAAATTTAACGGTGCGTTCCAGATTTCAACATAGCTAATTAGTTTCATAGACTTTTAAATTAACAAAAGTATTGGTTAAATAACTAGATTTATTAAATGCTTAGCCTGCGGTTTTTAGACGGAGATAAAATATACAGTTAATATTAGACACCTCGAGAGTTTGTTTTTAGTTATATTCGAATGTACTTTACTCAGAAAACCTACTTGAAAAGACGATTTGAAATTTCATGTTTGATACATACATTTGTGAATCTAATTGAACAGAACATAAGGTTACCAAGGCGACGATGATTTAATTGGTAAAAATATCATTCTTGTATAGAACGAAACCAAAACCCGTTATAAAATGACGTCTATTGACGTGAATAGTAGTTAAAAATAAATTTTAATAATGATATTTCTAAAATTAAATATATTTTCAATAAATATTTCAGTCGACCCGAGCAGCTAAATAGAAACCGAAGGATTTGTTTTAGTTAAAACGACCGGTGTAACCGCGTGCAGAGCCAGATCATTATATTCTTTTGTCACATGACATTTATGACGTGCCATTAATCAAACTCCATCAAACTGTTTATTCGGTAGGAGCAAACAGCCAGCAGTCAGCTCACAATCATATATTCACCCTAAAATATTACCCTCAGTTGGCCTATAATTTGGGATCTGTTAGCTTTTGGAAAGAAAGCAATCCTGGGGATAGGCTGTGTCATTTACTTTGTATTCTGACAAGAAGTATATTTCATCTTCTGGCATATATGACGCATAATATGCAAAAAATCGACTTAACGAAAAATAATTTTGTGACTTTAATATGGGAAAATAAAAGCCACATCCAGGAAGCTTTATGAAGCCATTTTGATCGTTAGACAGGAGTCACGAGAGTACCTTAGTGCTAAATAAACACAAAAGTGTTCTGAAGTTCCAATAAAAACATACGTTTAATCTTTCAGCATCTCAAACGTTAGGTACGCGTGAATAAATAGGAATTAGCAATGAGAACGAGCTAACTGTAATTAAAGATGAGGCATCCATTTGAATGCACCCGGTGAAGATAACATGGTGGAAGTAATATTTTACTACATGTGAGGCTAACGACACAGGATCTCCAAATATTAATGATCATCAAATAGATGGAGAATGTGTCGGTATAAATAAAGCCACAATTTTGTCAGAGCCATTATTAACTTTTATAACATTGATTACAATTAAACCGTGATGGCCGAGTGTTTTATGTAGTTGCCCGCAACACCAAGATTGCAAGTTCGAATCTCGATGTTTTTTTCGGAGCTTAACTACAAAGATAATTCACACCACGGGCTTTACGGTGAAGAAAAACATCGAATGGAAACCTGCATACGTTTGAAAAGAAATTCATAGGCGCATCTATAGTTCTTGAGTAACAGCGAAAGATCTGTCATCTATCACGTTGGCACCGAAAATATACATACATACATATCATCACGCCAAGTCCCTAACGGGGTAGGCAGAGAGTATAAAGCGCCAGTTCTCTCTAGACTTACATACCTCTTTCGCTCCGTCCTAAAATATATCTCCGGTGAAAAGTAAGTGTGTGGGTACTAGCTCCACTCCTCTGCCCACCTCTTCTGGGACCTTTGTGGAAAGCCTTGAGGATTACAATTACATCACTTTAGAATTTGAGTATTTATGTATCCAGCATGCTAGCAACCCAACTTTACGTTGTTTGTACGGACAATTAAGGATTGGAAGGTCAGGAATACTCTAAAGCGGCGAGGAAGCGAAAGAAGTCTAAAGAGAACCAGAGCTCTACTCTCGCTGCTTACTACGCCCCTTGAGGGACTCTGCGTAATTATATGTATGTATATATGTCATAACCCAAAATAAGAACACAGCGAGGACATTAACATAATGAGACGTATTGAAATAAGAACTAGGGAACGACCTTTATTTAACCTAATTCTTCCTTCAGCGCCTTCCCGCGGGACTATGACCAAAAATTCAAATTTGTAATTTTATCGTGTGCTGATTCGAAGCTAGAACTTCCTGCCTCAATTTCATCTAATATTATAGAAGAGGTAGAGTTCGTTTGTTTGTACGAGCTAATCTCGGAAACTAGGTACTAATCCGAATTGACTAAAATATTTGTGCTTTAGATAATCAGTCGGGTATAAGCAGGGTAATAATATTTATGGCCCATTGGATATAAATATATCATCATAAGACGAAGAAGATGAAGGGAAAAGCCACGTTCCAACTACCTAGATCAAATTGATCGGACTCTCAGGGCTCTCAGTCAGGGACAAGAGTAGGTAATCGAAACCGGTGAGCATGTATGAAGAGACGAATGTGGCTGAAGCAAAAACGGTACATAAGTTAAGGGTTACAGTATAGTCCCCGTTAGGGACTCGGCGTAATGATATTTACGTATATATATCATCATACATGAATAATCAAGTTTACGCAGGAGATACCGCAGGGGACAGCTAGTGTTTTAAGTAGAAGATCGTAACCAAAAATACCTTGCGCTACAATGAACTAGATTTCAAAGAGTGGCCTTCTCATGAAGATGAAACGACGAACGAAAGAAGATGGCATATCGATTCTTGTAGTCGCTAAAGTTATTTCTGCTTGGCATCTATAGGATATATTGCTATAGTGTATCTATTATTAAACTACAGTCCCTTTTTTGCTTGTCATACGATGTATATAGAAACACTCATTTAGTCTGCAAGGTGAAAACAACAGTACAACTTGGTTGAGCGGCGCGCGTTCCATTTCATTTTCCTACACTGCTCAGCGAGTGGAAAAAATCTCCAGATTTCAGTGTTCTCATGTGCTCATTCATGCCCGACTATATACCTACGGCTGGCGATGCTTAAAAGCCACTTAACTAGCTCATTCTTAAGCATCATCGAATTCTATTTACTGCGATGTTCCGATGTCGAACTCAGGTTTGCAATGGTTTAAGAGGTTTTTCAACCATAACCTATTGGGCAACAACGGGACTATCCCGCTGTTGCCCATTGTAGTCGAGTAATAATTTGTGTCTGACTTAATTTTTTTCTGTTATGATTGAATAACCGTGATGAAAGCACCATATATATATACTCCTAAGAACATTGATTTAGTTTTGAATGAAACACATGATACCAAAATAAAATAGCATAAGCGAAACAAACCAAAATCAACCTTTGTTTCAGAGCTGAAAGATTTATTCACTAAAGTACACATATCTTTTGGAAATAATAATATGATCGCATTTCTGTCTCGCGAAAGTCGCAAAGAAAATATTTTCATAAAGTAAATACATACTACGTATAAAATATACCTATGGAACACATTGTTTGTGAAAACTGACACATATTCATGCCTTTTGTGTTGACGACGAGTGTAGTATTACCTGTTTACTAGAAAATGTAACTGGTTATATTAGCGATAATATGATATTGTGAGCATTTAATGCGAATAATAGGCAAATCTAGTGTCTTTCTACTTTTTTACATGCATGAGAGTGTAGGTTTTTTGACGTGTTTACAATCTTACATATACACTAACTAGCACGCTGAATCCCTCACGGCACGGGGTAGGCCGAGAGAGTAGAGCGCCAGTTCTCTCTAGACTTACATAGGTACCTCTTTCGCTTTACCCACATTCAGCAGTCTCTTCATACATGCTCTCCGGTTTCGAATACTCTATTTGTTCCTTTCCTTAAGTGTCCGATTGATTTGATCTAGGTAGTCGGAACGTGGATTTCCTCTGCATATATGCAACCACCACGTAGACATAATAGCATCGATTTTATCTATACGACTTATTGTTCGAATTGTACAGGCAGATTGTTTTTTATTTATTTATTTATTTATTAAGCTTACAACTATCCTTACAGGTTAACCTAATACAATAGTGTAGAAAAAATAAAGTAATCCTAAAAATATGTATATATATATTTAATCCTAAAACTTAAGTTATTCCTTCACACACAATATGCTGTAAGTACAAGTCACTAAAAGTTGAATATCCGCAGCTGCTGAAAACTAGTCTAGTCGTACTGTACCGACACTAACTCAGGCAGATAGAGACTTCAATAAAGCAGAACTGAGAAAAGTGAATACATTCGTAAACATTTTTTTTTTCATTCTCCCAAATGTTATAAGTGAGTTTCTTTAGTAATATATAAAAAGTGAGTTAAAAAGTGTCTGTTTGTAATATGAAAATAACTGTGTTTATTTCAAATGATTATGAAAGTATATACGGTACTACGGTAACGTATACAAATTTTTTATCCGCCAGTTTATTCAGATTTATCTCCGAAACAGCTGGATCGATTTAATGGGACTCTCACTGGCACATACTTTTAGCATCAAAAAGTCTTTCTAAGGAATGAGAGAGGGGAGAGTCCCAGGGCTAGTCTAAACTACCACTTCACTACTAGATTATTAATACTATAGGAATTTAGTGCAAAAACGCGAGGCACAGCAAGTGTAAAATATATTCATGTTTGAATGAGCAATTAACTGAAGTAGTGCATCGCCATAATTATCTGCGTGGATAAAGGAGCGAGCGTAAGGCAGGGTCGACTGAGCGGAGGCGGGAGATACTGAAATGTACATTTAAATAAAATGTATTTCAAATTATATATATATATATAATTATATATATATATATATATATATATATATAATATATATCCTCACGCCTTCCCACAAGGGTCCCCGAAGGGGTAGGCAGAGGTGTATAGGTAATACCCACACACCCTCTTTCCGCCAGAGGTACATTAGGTGCCAACGTGACAGATGGCGAGTCCATCGCCGTTACTCAAGCACGACTATACATACGCCTTTGAATTTCTTCTCAGACGTATGCAGGTTTCCTCTCGATGTTTTCCTTCACCGTAAAGCTCGTGGTGTGACTAATTCAAATTAATACTGAAGTTATGCAACGTTCGGATTTTTTATTTGTTATTTGTATTTCCATCATGGGGATACAAACCAAATAATCGATTATTATATATTCACTCTTTCAAGCAAGGTTCCTCGAGTAGGCAGAGGTGCAATAGCGCCCACTTTTCGCCGGAGCTATGAATAGCACCAACGTGACAGTTAGCCGGTAAGCCTGTCGCTGTCAAATACAGCTTTTTTTCTGTGCTGGTATTTACTGAGTAACAAATCACTGTATATAAGTTCAGAAAACTGATTAGCACAACATCCTGTTTTATTTTATTTTATTTATGGCTTCGTATGGTAAGCGTCCATAGGCGATGGTCACGCCTATGAATGCTTGCAATACCAAGGGTAAATATTTCCCCACTTCCCTTTCCACGGCTTCAAATCCATTTGACTAAAATACATGTCTCGAATTCCTCTTGTGTCCGTTGTATGCGTAATAGTCATCTCCACGTTGATCTCAATGTCCCCACCATAAAACAGTTTTTGAAAAAACTGTCCAAACGTCATTTCGATTCTGCTTTAAATCACCCCAACCCCCTCGTCGTATCGGCCGCCCGATACACTCCTTCCCTTATTTCGAAGATAAGGCGTCCAAGACATGCCGTCATCGAACCGGATGACGACATAACGGTCCTCCAGGACGCCCGACAAAAACATACCAACACTACACAAAACCGACCACTGTTCCGTCCTCGCCGGCGAGGCTCGACGCGAATAAGCCGTAATGTTCCCACCCGACCCCTGCCGCAAACGCCGGCCCGCGCCGAGCCAGACGCGCAAATCCCGCCCCCAAATAATATTTAAATAAAATTACCAGTCCAGCCCAGCTCCCTTGCTCGCGATCCAGCAACGCCCTAAGCCGAGGTTCGTACCCCACAGGGGGTGCCCTTAGCTGTCTTGCTTAGAAATAAAGTGCCTGGCTGGAGGCCTAGGTCTCGCCATTGACCGGTTAAGTAGCAAAAGTTACTCGGAACTCACGCTACGAGAGACAATACAAAAAAAAAAAAATGTGTCCGTTGTAGCAAAGTTATGGCAAAAAAATTAAAAACTAAATATTTATATATTATATCCTAGTTAAGTTAGTTAAGAAGGCACATTGATGGTTCGACCAAATGACAATGTAAATGTGATCCGTTAGTGACAATAGTTACTAACGAGCCTTCGGTGCGAAACAATGTGATCGCAGCCAGACGAAGGCAAATTGCCTGTCGATCACACACCTCCTTTTCATATGTTAACCTTTTCAAACAACTCACGCGACTAACGAAAACTTTTGACATATTGGAGAAATATTGGACAGAGGCACAATAACAGCCGTAACTAACATAATATTGCGAATATGAATAGAGTTGCAAGTTTATTTGGACTTAATAATAAAATAATTATAATATTTCTACGGGTCTTAACGTACCATCAGACTAGGTAGGGTAGGCAGAGGTGAAATAACAACTTATAGTTTTCATCACCAAGTTAAAAAAATATTAACAACTAGAAAAATTTTGTTCGTTCTCACAGTCATTTTAGCTTACTATTACATCATCGGAATACATAAAATAAATGTATTGTTTTTCAATAAGGAAATAACTTATTGATTTACCGAGCCCACGGGATTCTTGTAAACGTCTAAAATTGACTACTTGCTTGTGGGAACCAAAACATGTATCGTATACTTCTGTTAAATCGGCACGTTCATCGAAATCACAGGGAGCGGTGATGCGATGTGTGCTTAACTCGCTATAAATCGCTTTCAAGTTGCTTTTGTAAATACTCTTGATTTAAATGGGGAACAGTTTGCAATCACCCAAAATGTTGCCAATACAGCGCGGAATCGGCTTGCAAACATCGTTAACATTCGTATAAATGCCTATTAAGCAAACACTTATTTTAATTATATTTTTTTCCGGTTAGCTATGGTGGCCGAGTGGTTCGAGTAGCTGCCTGCGACACAACGATTGCTAGTTCGAATCCCGACTTTACCAATGAATTTCCAGAACTTAAGTGCAGTGATTAGTCACACGAGCTTCACAGTTAAGGAAAACATCGAGAGAAAACCTGCATAAGTTTGAGAATAAATTCAAGTACTTAATTATATCTCTGGCGAAAAGTGGGTGTGTGGGTACTACCTATACCTCTGCCTACCTGAGTCCCTTACTTATGGATAGGGAGAGAGTCTAGATCGCCAATTCTCTCTTGTCTTACAAACCTTTCTCGCTTCGTCTTCATTCAGAAAGTACCTAACGGTCGAAAATTATATCCAGATAATAAATATGTACATAGTAAATTATAGCTAAACAGATATACCCTTATGCTTGGTCGTACGCATCGGAGGTAAAGCAATCGCTGTATATAATTTTGCAGTTTCTACCCACAAAACCCTTATTTCGGTTTGTCAACTCTTGGTTGATTGATGTGATTTATAAATAATGGAAATGGAATATGTGATATATATATAATATATCTTCACGCCTTCCTACAACGGTCACCGAAGGGGTAGGCAGAGGTGTATAGGTAATACCCACACACCCACTTTCCGCCAGAGATATATTTAAGGTGCCAACGTGGCAGTTGGCGAGTCCATCGCCGTTACTCAAGCACGACTATTCATACACCTTTGAATTTCTTCTCAGTTAAAGTTAGCCTACTCTATTGGTCTCTATTGGTGAAATTGAATCTCTATGTTATCTATTGCTGAAGACCACACGAAGATCTGTTCAGTATTTTTTAGTTAATCGTGAACATACAGGGAGACAGACGCAGCGGGGGACTATTTTTTTAAATATGTAGTGATAGAAGTGTTGTCATACTAGTTGCTAGGCAACGTATGTGTGTCGCTTGGCGCTAAGTCCACCAAAGGTACAATAGGCGAGGCATCCAATGGGTTTTCTAGAATCCATTAACCATAGGTTAATAGAAATCGCTTGTGGAATACAATGGTGATAGCTCATGATTCATTTACAGACACGCCATAGTACCAGACGGTACCCATGCCATATGAATGAGTAGCTGTTACATTGTTTCGAAAAAGTGACGGTTTGAGTTAGGTGACCCCATTACCACTCTCTCATATGGATTTTATTATAAACTAGTTGTGCCCGCGACTACGCCCGCGTGGAATTTGATAATAAAAAAAACTGTTTCTAAATTAAACTCCTTTTTACATCAGCCTGCAGCATACGGTACATACTGCAGCAGTATGTACCGTATATATATTCATATGCATGTAGTAAAAAGCAGTTTTTTCAATATTACAAACAGACACTCCAATGTTATTATGTATAGATAGTATTATGTAGCAGCTATGAATACACAGTAGAAGCTTTCATCAAAAATTTAATTACATTTCCCTTCAAAAGAAGATGCGGGTTGAGAATATAGAACAGTGAATTTTAAACGGTTCTGTATTTATTGTTACAAGTAATTAAACTTTTACTGTATTAATGTTTCTAACATTACGTCTCGCCCGATAAGTGTTTAATGTAGCTTATACGCTTTTCGAAGAAAGAAGGAAAATAGGTGACTTGTGCTTTACTAGAAAGAAAGAATGCACAAACCCCTTTCTGCAAGTACGACGTCGTGCTATTGCAATATTTAGAAAAAAGAATAAGGAACAGATGTAAATATGTAATATCATCTAAATTTTATTATAATAATTTACAAAACATGAAAAACTTACTACTAAAAAGAAGAAAGAAAAAATAATAATAATAATAATATAATAACTAAAAAATATTCTTAAAAGGAGTCCCTTTAGGCAGGGTTCCGAAGATACTGGCAGCGTTCCCCCTTTGAATAGCTAGGCTAATTCTTTGTCCGAGGTAGCTGCCAGCTCTTCGGTCTCCTGTGATGATATCATCTAAATATGTGTGAATATAAGAGTATGAGAGTGACAGTTGGACTAGAGTACAATTTTATTTAAATTTTAAGCAGTTTTATATAGCCGCTTAACATCCGGGGAAGCGTAAGCTTATTTGCCACGTCTAAAGTAGTAATAATAAACGTCATTGAAACAGCGGTTCCGTTATTTACTGTCTGACAGAGTGATATCGGTGACGTTAATTGCTAACACTTTAAGGATCCATCAATAACCTTTATTGCCTCCTCATTCGTGTACCTCACTGTCGGAAACTGCTGGGAAGCCCCGAAAGCCAATAACGTGGTTTTATGTTAAATGGGGACTCTTGCCAACTAACCCAGCCCGTGATGGCCCATTGACCTATTTTAAATAAAATCTTTTATAGCCAGCATCTGGGAGTACTTGACATATTTATATTTATGGGTTGTAACTTTAATGTTTTACTTAATTCTCTGTATGCATAAACGTTACGTTTTGTCTACCGGGAACCTCAAAAGTTATCCGACTTTCTTACCGGAGGGAGAGACATGAAAAATTAGTTACAAACTTCCTCTACACCCTTGGTGGATTTCTTTTTAATATTAATATAATAAGAGGCTATCGATAAACTGTGAAACCAAGTTATACGTTTTTAAGGCATTTGAAACATTCTCATTGAGTGTCGCGTATGCAAAGAAAATGTATTTTTCCTTCCATATATCCATAACGTGCTATTGCCATCAACTTGAAAGACAAACATAAGATACTTAACACAAGTTATATCACAGTTACATTCCGTACTTAACTCCACTGAGGTAGGTATAAATGTAACATCAAACCCTTCGTAAAGTTTCCACAAGACCTCCATTGTCCTGCCGTGTGAAGGGATACGCATATTGCCTCGCGGATATCCGCTCCCACGCTTCGAGCAATATTTTTATATTTTATTTATAAATGATTCTATATTTAAAATAAGATTTGATTGAAGTAGCGCAGTCTCATAAAATGATAAAGAACCGATGAACTCAATTCGTAATTATTGTTCACGTGAATAAACGATGAATGTAGGATTATACTTTGTACAGATGATGAAGATTTGTTGAAAGTGTCTTGATTGTTACAGATGCGCCAGTCCTTAGTCCCAGTATTGCTGCTGGCAGTAGTCGCACTATCGACGAGTAATGTTCTGACTATGCTTTCCCCCGACTTTGACGGAGAACTGATACCGTCAGACAGCGCAAATAATGACAATACCTATAAAAATAGATTTCAAAGCAGACATTTTATGAACAATTTGATTTTACAGTCAACAGTCTATAATAAATTTCCAAATTTACGGAAAGCGACACAACTTGAAAAATTTGACGCTGACAATAATGGTGAAGATGACTCCAATTTATTTAATAAGATTGACCAATTCAATGGGGAGGGATTTCGGAAAGAACAATGGCATAACTATCCGCGACAGTTGGACCGACTTCACAATAACCTCAACGAATACCGAGATGCTGCAGAGACGAATCTGGTCCCTGACGACCCCGGCAACGAAAACTACAATGACAAAAAATCTAACATACGAAATAATCATTTTAATTATATAACCAACGAATTTCTCAATGATGTGGATACAAAAGATACATATGATTCTAACATAGTAAAACCTAACCCCATATTCATACTTAAAATACGCCTAGCATGTTTGGGCAATGATGAGGATAATAACTTGGTTGCATCGGAGCTGGAGTCTAATAATGAAGAACGAAACGGAAATAACGAAAGGTTGACAAATGAAATAATCCCCGCTAATAGTATGATGAAAGTAAAAAGAGAAGACGAATCGGCTCGCTTTGGAAATTCTGCAGGTGAGTTATGAAATATACTTAGGTTGCAAATCTCTAATAAGTGCTCAACCCAGTTATCAAGAATATAAATTTAAATTGGTGGTGGCCGAGTGGTTTGAGCAGTTGCCTGCGACGCAAAGGTCGCAAGTTCGAATCCCGACTGTACCAATGAGTTTTTCTGAACTTAAGTACAGTGGTTAGTCACACCACGAGCTTAACGGTGAAGGAAAACGTCGAGAGGAAACCTGCATAGTCGTGCTGGAGTAACGGCGATGGACTCGCCATCTGTCACGTTGGCACCTAATATACCTCTGGCGGAAAGTGGGTGTGTGGGTATTACCTATACACCTCTGCCTACCCTTCGGGGACCCTTGTGGGAAGGCGTGAGGATATATTATATTATTATAAATTTAAATTGTAGTCTACAGACCGCGAAAAACTCGGCAGTTGAAGATAAAAGTAAAATACAATTCAGTTTAAAAATCCTAATTGCAGCGTTCACCTAATAAGTAGAACCTTTTTTGTTCGCTCATTCATATGTAATCTATCAATACAAAAAAAAATTGTTTAAAAACACGTTTAAATTGGGAAGACTAATTGTTTTACCTTTTCAGAAAATAACACATTCGAGAGTAAATCAGTCCGCAAGAGAATATTTTCTTTATGGAGCCGTCTACAGAGTCTGAACCATAAGGGTCATCAGCTTCACCATCGTCGCCACTTGCACGCTTTCTATGGAATGCCAGACAGCGATGGTGGAGGGGTTCTGACGGCTGAGACCAGGGCTATATTCATGAGGCCCCCTGGGTCTCCTCTGCGATGGGGTTGAACAAATTAAGACAATGCTGGGGTCACTAGAAGGCTTATTTTTATTTAACCCTTTGCATACAAGTAGATGAATTAATAATGATTAACTCCCATAGCGTGGAATACAATTTTCTATTATAGCCAATTTTCATCGTTGTCAGTGGTTTTTATGTGTAAAAGTAACCTTCATCATTATTAATTTACTTTTAATACTTATTTAGTTGGGATTAAAGTATTTAAAATCTTAAATAATGTTTTTGCGTTATGTCATAGTATAAAGAGAGGGAGTATTCTCTCTTTATCCTCTCTTTATACTATGGTTATGTGCTCCGTTATTTTTCAAATACATTCATTTAATCTTGTACTATATAATCTAGATAACTCTATATAAAAAAAACTATTAAATTATATACCTATATTTATATAAAGTAGTACAATAAACTGACCGAACATTATATGATCAAATTTAGTAATAACGACAATTGTATGCATTGAGTGGACCTAAATGATTACTTATAATAAATGTATTTTGAGTAGAGCCAGTACCTATATCGATTAGTTACCTAAGCAATTAATTGTTTGCTATACGTACTGAATATATAATCAACAATATTACGCACTCTTTTGTCACTGAAGAAATGAATATAATGCGAAATTTTATGATGCGAAGCTTTTTCCAACAAGGAAAATGTATCGCGAATTGTAAGTTAAACCAACACTGGGAATCAGACCATTAAACTCCTCTATTATTATTTCCAGTATTATCGAGAAAAGCGTAAACGTCGTCCATTTCGACAACGTGAAATAACTTCGCTTGATTTGTTTAGTGCTTATGACAAAAAAAATTCTTGATCATACAGTAAAGGTTAATTTCAACTATATTTATTTCATTTAAAATTAAATATATAGTCAATATACCGTTACGACCATACACAATTCTTCCTTATTTGTATCGTTAGCAATATATTAACTAAATAGTGATAATTGAATAATAACATACATACTTATACTGTCATCATATATGTAAATAAATATCATGTATATCAGCTTTAATGTTTTATTTTTTTAATTGGTATAACTTTATAAAAATGTTGTGTTTACCAATAAAATTTTATTTTAATGTATGTGAAGCGCCATCTCTGCACAGAACCTTGAACTAAGATATGATCAATAATTATCATTCGCGTAACATGTATCTGATGCGCGTCACACTTCACACTTGTTATTCCAGGCCAGCTCCAATGTCGACAGATAAGGTTAGGTTTTGAACACTATCTATACTATCACCATTACAATACAAAAAAAAAATTGTTTAAAAGCGTAGATCGATATTTAATTCCCACAAAACTCAAATCATCAAGTGTGAACGATTATAAACTAAAAATCCGGACAACAGTAGAAACAACAGTAGAAATGGCGGTAAGTACCTACCTCTTATTACATAGTTTTTCCTTCATTACAGAGCTTCTTTTCATACCTACTCCTAAGATAAGGTAGGTAGTTAATATTTCATTCAAGTTGAAGCAAAAAATTCAATTTTGGATTTTTTATATTTACTACAAATACTACAGTATATAATATGCCTACTAATATGAAACAACCGAATTAAAGAGATTTACAAATATGCCTGAACTGAAAGAGTTTTTTATGTATAAATTGGTGCGGGCCCAATCTCTTTGCCTACTCCAAAAACTGAGCGTGACCATCTGTATAGAAAATATTCTACTAAGTTTCACATAAATTCAACCACATTTATGATTATCTTCATATATAGAGGTACCCGTCATATTCGTGCCCCTTTCTTATATTTATGTATAAATTATTATCCAATGAAATGGAAGGCTGATCGCGCAATTCTGCACTCGTTCTGGCTTTCGTCTTGCTCATGGCGGGTGCGCGCTGCCTTGCACGCCAAGCGGATCCCCTTTGAGGAGCGTGCTGTGGACATCGTCCGAGAATGTGAGCAGCATAGTGAGCAGTTCAAGGCTATAAATCCAGCCCAGAAGGTGCCCGCGCTCATTATAGGTAAGCACAAAACACCTATTTTAGCGCTGAATTATGTGCGCACGCACATAATAAACATTTTATAAATGTGATAGTTTGTAAGGATTGTCGTTACTAAATCACGCCAGAATGGCTGAACGGAATTTAATGAAATTGAGCACAGAAGCTACCAATTTAATTTATATGTTACCTGGATCGACATATGCTAGTAAATTCATGAATGACGGATTTATAACTTGCCGTCCCCCGTCGTTTCACCCGCGTTAAAATGTATAATTTTTTATATACGTAGGTATAAAAAGCCGTGGTGGCGGAGTGATTCGAACAGTTTCCTGCGACACAAAGATCGCAAGTTCGATTCCCAACTGTACCAATGAGTTTTTCTGAACTTACGTACAGTGATTAGTCACCCCACGAGCTTTACCGTGAAGGAAAACATCGAGAGGAAACCTGCATACGTTTGAGAAGTCATTCAAAGACGCATGTACAGTCATGCTTGAGTAACGGCGACGGACTCGCCATCTGTCACGTTAGCACCTAAAATATGTCTCTAGCGGAAAGTGGGTGTGTGGGTATGACCCTTGTGGGAAGGCATGAGGATATATATGTTTACCGCTC
>JACCPG010000138.1:0-50604 GCA_016069955.1 Drepana arcuata
TTCCCGTAGGGGTAGGCAGAGACCACTTCTTTCCACTTGCTATGATCCTTACATACTTCTTTCGCTTCGTCCACTTTCATTATTCTCTTCATACATGCTCTTCGGTTTAGGGTACTCCTGACCTGACCTTTTTTCAAGACGTCCCTAACTTGGTCTAGAAACGTCCGCCTAGGTCTACTCCTTCCAACACTTTCATTCACACTCGCCTTATACACTTTTTTCGTCAATCGTTCTTCATTCATTCTCTCGACATGGCCAAACCATCTCAGCATACCTTTCTCAATTTTTTACGGCTACATATCCATTAATAATAGTTAAATGCAATATCAATACAAGCGTATGTCAATCAATTAACACCGTTAACATACAAGCTCGCTAAATAATGTAATTGACACCTTGCTACTAACGCTCCGTAACAATGCTATTGGAAATATCATTTATTCAGAAGCTGTTAACGTACGCGTAACCATTTTTAAGATATATTTTAGATGAGTCATGACGTAATTATAATAGAGTCTATTGGATTATTTACTTTATGTGGCTTATTATTACTATTTAATGGTGGATCATATTTTCCTTTGAATATTTGATCTTAACATAAAAAGAAATATTTCTTTAGACTTTCCCACAAGAGTCCTCAAGTGTTTAGTTAGTCCTAATGTGAACGATAGTACCAATTGGCAGATCGCGAGTCCGAGAAAAGCCCTACTTTGTATACGCCTTTGAATTTCTTCTCAAACGTATGTAAGTTTATTCGATGTTTTCCTTCACCGCAAAGCTGATAGTTTGACTATCACTGTACTTAATATGTGAAAAATTCGAACTTGAAATCCTTATGTTGTAGGCAACTACTCGAACCACTCGGACATCACAGCTTACTATAATATTACAAACACGGATTTTATATGTCTAACAATAAATAATTAAATAAGTGCCTACGTACAGCCTAGATCTTTATCTAGTCTATCGGCTTGAACAAATGAAACCAGTTATATTAGGTTATAATCCACTTTCTAGATATTTCTGACGCATAAGAACTTGACCTGAATTCGCATCTAAATTAACATCTGTTCGACTACTTTGTTAGCTATCAAATATATTTTTATTTGGTTATTCAAAATTGTTTCAGAGGGTAGATACAAGTTTGATAGAGTCTAAATTTCAAGGGCAAGAAATTCAAAGACGTATGAATAGTCGTGCTTGAGTTACGGCGATGGACTCACCATCTGTGACGTTGGCGTCTAAAATATATCTCTGGCGAAAAGTCGGTGTGTGGATACTACATACCACTGTTCACTCTTTCAGGGACCCTTATGGCAAGGCGTAAAAAGACATACATTCAAATGCTAATGCGAATTTAGAATTTACGTTCGAACGCGTGTAGGCTTCTGAACGAGTCGAACCGAACGACCTTCTGAATAAACAAAATGGTTGAATTCGCATGTATTCATGCAGGATCGCCATCTATCTGTATATAATTTAAGCAAACAAATAAAATAATGGCGAAGGAGACAAGTTTAATGACGCCAAATAAATCTGTCACTTAAACATCATCATCATCATATCATAACGCCGAGTCCCTAACGGGGTAGGCAGAGAGTATAGAGCGCCAGTTTTCTCTAGACTTACATACCTCTTTCGCTTCGTCCACATTCATCAGTCTCTTCATACATGCTCGTCGGTTTCGAGTACTCTTGACGTTCCCGTCCTTGAGCGTCCGATCGATTTATCGATCGTTAGTTAAACAATATGGAATTATTAATGCTATAGTACGTCATATACATTATTAGTAAGGTATATTATATAAGAGCTTTGATACATTAAGGTCAATTGCATATCATAATGACACCAACAAAACGTAAACGATATTTATATTTACAAAATAATAGGTAAATGTAACTTTTTGGTTCCAAGTAAATAAACATTAGGAAACCTGACGTTTTTTAGTTATTCAATAATGTTCCAGTTTAGTTCATAACAATAGTGTCTAGCTGAATAGATAGGTTAAGTTAGTGTCGCGAATTGGTCTCGATCTGATATTTAGTTTAAGGCTATGTATAAATAGATTTGACTAGGTTTACTTGAATTATAAATTGCATTCATTTAAATATAAATGTGTATACGCTGAATTTTTCACGGGATAGGTAGAGAGAGATGACCGCCAGTTAACTCTAGACTAACATTTATTTTAATATAATAATCGTATGATGTTACATATTTACTATTTCACTTTAAATAATAATAATTTGCGAGAGGTAATAAACATTAAATTGCTAAATTCATAAAACTAAGCTGCATATTTTTAGCCAGCTGAACGTTTTTTTCGACAATGTTGAACTCTCGTGTAATCATCATAAGAGCCATAATATCCTAGTAGATATATTTATAATCTTTCATAGTTGAGCACTGACTAGGTTACTTTACAAATATATTTGGTATAATACAAAACGCTAATTTCTAGCAAATATCTAGCAACATTTATGTAACTATTCGGACTTGTGATGGGTCACTTTTATTTTAAATATAATAATAATTATAAAATAATGTGACGTCACATGTAACTGAAAGAAAGAATTATATTGAACGCGTTGTCTTCCTTTTTGTTGCTTTACTCAATTTGAAAGTTGTCTGCTTTTTTTCATCATATGAGCCAGTAAAAAATGTATTGTAAATTTCAGTCATAAGGTTCAATTTTCAAAAATTTCTTCCCGATAAAGTGCACTGTGCCTACAAAGTCTTTATTTTACTTTAAGTCCGTGAGGTACGGAACAGAGATTCTAGATTCAAACTTTGAGATAAATTTTTGGCACCAATGTCTGGAATAACCGAAGGATACAAAGGGTTGTTCCAGTAGACCATGTGGCCAAGGCAGTAAGAAAGTAGTTCAATTCTTAATATTTTTATAGTTTTCAAGATTATAATTCCATTAAAATCTCTATAAATCTCACCCCACCGAAGTTTTGTTCACTAGCTATAAATTATAGCCTCTTTTAATTTTATTTTGTGATTTGATTCGTTCATCTAATGCGACAGTATCGAGCTGTTAGCGTATAACCATCATTCATAAGGCGACCGTGACGTCATTGTGCAATAATATTGTCGTATGCGGGAATTATATCTATCATCTTGTCTAGTTCGCGTGTTGGTTACTCTTATTGCGTTACGATTACGTCTGTAGAAAGTGTCATTGATATGTTAAAACGGTGAAATAAAGCAGACTATGATGACTGCTTTAGAAAGTAAACTCCTTACTGGCACTGTTAATGTTTGACGCTTACGCTCGAGTTGGGTCTAACGAATTCCAATCTAGTTTAGGGAATGAGTGACTAGTAATGGTTACATTGCGTCAATGTAATGTAAATTAATTAATACTAGTGGTCGTCCCGGCTTCGCACGAGTGGACATAACTTTTTTTTATAAAAGAAAATATAGCCTATGTCATTCAGGGTAAATGTAAATCGATCTAGTACTTTTTGTGCCAATTCGTTACAAACATAGTTACATACAAATCTTTCCTCTATAATATTGGTATAGATATGTATATGTATATATATATTTCACTTTTTCATATATAACACGAGCAGTGATAATTTAATCAATAGGAAACATTAAAGGTGAAAGAAAGACCGGACCGTGTGAATTTTATGAAATAAAGTATACCTAACATACATTTTAGCACAGATGAAAATGATATGGATATCACGAATGGTTTTGTATTTTAATTACACTTTAAAATGTAGCAACTTTTTTAAGCATTCTCAAAAGATCATGATTTATTTTTTCCGAGAAAAAACCTGAATACGCATGAGAAGACGAATACGAAATCATATTCGTTAAACTTCGCGCCTTCCTACAAGGGTTCCCGAAGGTATAGGCAGAGGTGTGTAGGTTACACACCCACTTTCTATCAGAGATATTTTCAGTGCAAGCGTATTTTTAAGCACGACTATACTATACATACGCCTTTTAATTTATTCTCAAACGTATGCTGATTTTCTCTCGATTTTTTTCTACACCGGAATGCTCGTGGTGTGACTAATCACTGTACTCAACTTCAGAAAACTCATTGGTACAGTCGGGATTAGAACTTCTTTGCAGGCAACTACCCGAACCACTCGGCCACTCTATATATTAAATATAGCAGCTATATATATTAAACGGCTACACGGCTGTTAAACGACTACAGGTTGGCTATCACGATGGCATCTGAAAGTATAGCTTATAAAATGTAGGTATAACTACACCTCTGCCTTTTCTTTTTAAGTTCATAATCCCTTCTCTCTAGAAATACATATTTTTTGAGACCACTATAAATACCGTAAAGCGTTTTAACTGATTATACATCTTTCTTCAAAATAACTGCAATTAACCCTTCCTGCGGCAGAATTTAAATTCCAATTCAAATCATCAAATTGTCTGAACAAAAGGTTACTCGTTTGATTCCTGGGTCATTGTTACAATATTGGACTTCCCATAACATTGTTACTACTATTGCTGGATTAGAAGATTTGCATACAATGCACATGTTACCTTGTAGTGTCTCATTGTATAATTGAGGTGTCAAACAGCTTATCAGTTGGATCTCTGACTTATCTCTAACAGGGGCTAGTAAATGTAAACGCTTCAACAGGTCACACCTTTATTCTGGCTTCTTCAAACTAGATACTCACTTGTTAGACTTGCAAGACTATATAGTTATGTTATTTGTTTACTCAAGGACGAGAACGTCACGAGTACTCGGAATCGACGAGCATGTAGGAAGAGACTCATAAATGTGGACGAAGCGAAAGTGGGACGTAAGTCTAGAGGGAACTGGCGCTCTATTCTCTCTGCCTACCCCGTTAGGGACTCGGTGCAACGTATTTATGTATGTGTTTACGATTTCAGATAAATGATCTTCACGCTTTGCCACAAGGGTCCCCGAAGTTGAAGGGACAGGTGTGAATTTACACACCCTGTTTTCGACGGAGTTATATTTTAGATGCAAACGTGAAGTGGCGTGGATATGGCGTGTCCATCGCCGTTTCTCAAGCACGACACGTAGCGCGTTCTTGTATATTTTTATGTGACTACACTAATTATTAGTAGCACTCGGATCTATTCGGTGAGCCATATCAACCATATACCACCAATGCGGGAAGATTGATGATCTAAGTTCAGGTATCTATGGCTGGGGAAACCTATAAACATTTCTGAGGCTAGTTAACATGCACTAGATACATTGCATTACTGATGTTGTCCTAAAACTATCGTATAGCTTTTCGTAATAACTTTTCATATCGTCTGCTCAATAAACACTATACGGAAACTTTGTTAGGTTTTATTATTGATACTCAATAATAAGTTCTCCTTTCACTCTTGAGAAAGGCGATAAGTGTAGGGCGGTTGTGAGTTGCAGCAATATAAAAGTAAATAATTGCTTGATGAAAACTTCTTTGTCGTGTATTCACACTATATTGCAATATTGAATTAATTACCTTATGTAAAAAAATACAGTGTTAGTTTTTCATGCCGAAAAGCACAACCTCGTCAAGCGTAAAACCACCTACATCCAAGACATGTATTTATTTTGTTTACTGTCTTAAAAACTGCTGCTAGTCTAAAATGCCCACATACAAAGGTGTGAATAGTTCCAATATTTAACCTCTCACGAAAAAAACAAGTTAGGGTGTAAACAAATTACCTGAAAAATTTTAGCTTAAAATGGATAATCTTTCTGCCAACCTCATGCGGGACTCGGCGTGATGATATGTATGTATGGTATCGTAAGGTACATTCGACAAAATAGAAAACACCCAAGTTCTGCGCGTAGAACTTGGATGTTTTGGGTGGTTTGAAAGTCATAAGCTTCAACTCGATGTCAGATGTTTACTGTGTTTTGTCTCTTGCGAAAGTCACGTAGATTACTATTGTGCTGATTGTATTACGAATCGACTAATAGGCTAGATTAGGTGAAAGGTCGAATTAGACTAATCTAATGCGGTACAAGGTCACAGGATGGCGATAAGTAGATCTTATTATTGTCTTATCTACACTAGGGAAGTCGACAATATATATGATATTGAAGTCAAGGTACGCTATTAAGGCGGATTGTGAGCACTTTCCAACACTGTCATTAATTTCAAAAGATAAAATGAAGTATGACTAAAATATTAATTTACAGTATCCATTATATAAAAGAGAATTGCTTGAAACTAATTTTTAGTGTAAGTCATAAGTACTCCGAAGAAATATGTATAGATTAAAACTACGAAGAAATATACCCTTTTTAATAAGCAAAAAAACTATTAAAAAAACAGGATACTTTAATACTTAGTTCTTCCAAACGCTTATATTATTATTTACATTAATTAAATACATACAAGCAAGTGACAGCTATCTTTGTAGACAATAAAATATCCATAAAGCCGTGTACATTAGCGTCGCGTGCGCCTCGGGTATTTAATTACATCGCATAGACATGTCATAGTGCCTACCTGTAATTAAGCAGAAAATTACAACAATTACCCATAACTACCGACGGGAAGTGTGTATACTTCTTTTCGGAAAATTGTCTCATATAGTTCGAGTACTGTTTTATGTACCCTTGGGGGTCCAGATACGGTACGAATTGTAGGTTTTACGAGTATTATAAACTAACTATTACGAGTTTACGAGTTTTATTATATTTTACAAGTTGTATGTTGGTAACATTAAATACCTAATATAGTTATTTTTTCAAGATATAAATTATAATTTTATATTTGATATTAAATTATAATTTTCGAAGGTAGGCCAATTTTTTTCTAATTATCGATACTTTTAGGCATATCCGTTGTTAGTTTTGAAATATTCATCATATTTATCAAAGCCCGGATTCCCTCACGGGGAAGGTAGAGAGAATAGAGCACCAGTTCTCAATAGACTCATATACCTCTTTCGCTTCGTCCACATTCATCAGCCTCGTTATACATGCATAAAATACTTCAACAAGCTGCCATTGGCAGCGGAGTGTTTGAACCTACTACATGAAATCCGTTTCACTTTCATACACCACTCTACAGACCCCCAGAGGTCATAACTTGTAAACCACAAGCTACTGATATCATGTCCATCTTTATAATAACTTTATTGCGTGTTTCAGTCCGTCACGATATTGCGACTAGTGTAAACTTTTTGTATCATTTTATGGACTTCCTTACTCGTTAAAGAAACTGTTTGCCAATGGTCATATTAATCACAAAACTATACATATCACCTAAGCGGTTAAGGCAGAGAGAGTATACAGCGTCAGTTCTCTCTAGACGTACATAACTGGTTCGCTTGTATTAGTGACAAAGTATTAAATAAATAGCTTTTATAAAAAGTTATTACGATATACATACATGTTTTCTTCTCATTAAACGTATTAGTAAAATGGAGTTTACTCTGTTATTGTCCCTTATCCGTCGTAAGATCAATTTAATAATAGGTACCAATACTCCTCTCCTCCCTAACATGAACGGCCTTGACATTTATTTGCATACACGGGTTCCTAATAGTTATGCAAATGATGAATTGACAATATAATGTCAATTGTTCAATTAACTATCGGTGTTCGCATGTCATCGGAAAGTACAAGTTGGTTCAAATGTTTAATGCTATTGAGCGTTGCATGCAAAGTGGTCTATTATTACCATATCAACATTCTCGATGACTTTTATCGAGTTGTTTGATTTTCTTTGCATGTGTACACGATATTGTTCTTTTCATATTAATTCTGAAAATGTATTTTGGTAAGCTTCCTGTTTTCTGCACCTGGTCATGAAGAAAGTCCATGGTCTTAGCATTGTGATAGCACTACAAGTTTTGCTGCTAGTAAAGTTCTTCCTCGTTACGCAAAAGTAACACGTACGCTTATTCCAAGAGCCAAAAGATATTGGTAACTGCTTTGTTGAACAGTTTGCTTGGAACATAAAAAATAAATATTGATTCTTTATATGGCCCATATTTAACAAAGTTAAATCGATACTAATCATCACGCCGACTTCTTAGTACGATATATCTGTGGTTCTTCTTTTGGACTTCTGTTTCTTGACAATATTGTTACTGATGAAAATGCACTTAAATGATTAAAAAGTTATGGTAAGCAAGTGTAGTTCAGTTAAAAAAAAGTATTATTTTTATGAGGCTGTAGAAGATGATTTGCTTATTTTCAGATTCTGTAGTTACCCTTTACTGAGAAGAACGCAAATCTTATCTGCTTAGTATACCTGCAAAATGCACTGCATCTAGGTTATTTCAAAACATACTTACTGCTGCAATAGAAAAAAGTGAGGCTCTAATAGAAAGTAAAAACTCAATTACAGTCGTAAAAGCTAAATAAAGTAAAAGTTGACACACGTAGTGATAGTTACAATTTAGTCATAAACATCATCAAGGGACTAATAATTACTTAATGGTGATAAAGGTATGATAATATCACAAGTATGAAGAGTGCCCTGATGGCCGAGTGGTTCGAGTAGTTGCCTGCAACACAAAGATTGCATGTTTGAATCCCGACTGAACCAATGTGATTTTTTTTTATTTAAGTACATACACACTAAAAAACTTTTTGCTGAAGGAAAACATCGAGATGAAACCGCATACGCTTGAGATGAAATTAATAGGCGTATGTATAGTCGTGCTTGAGCAACGGCGACGGACTCACCATCTGTCACGTTGGTACCTAAAAAATATATCTGGCGGAAAGTGGGTGTGTGGGTACACCTATACACCTCAAACTACCCCTTCGGGGAATCTTGTACGAAGGAATTGCTTCGCTGACATATGCAGGTTTCCTCTCGATGTTTTCCTTCGCCGTAATTGAATGTATCTTCACCTACATTAATTGTATGCATTTGTTATATTTTTTTTACTATTATTGTAATGTAGGTATTTGAGATGTATATCAGTCGAAACCTATGCGTAGCCGCATAATTAATGATTAGTTAACTCCGTATGATTTTTATACTACGCTATGTTAATAAGTTATTCATCAGACCTAGGTTTCATAAATTGCATCGAACGGGTATCAAAAATTATAATCAACACGCTACGAAACTAGGGTGAGCATAAAAACAGACTCTACTGACCGAAACGCTATTCGATCTTAACTGGAACATAACATAGTGTACAATATTTTGCACAATATCTTACATAATACCGATTAATTCGTTATAAATGTGGGCTAGATGCGTGTTCGCTCGCGGAAATTAATATAACGTTGAACTGTCGGTGCAAAGTTGGGCGTTTTGTGTGTCTGTAGGTCAAGATTAAGGCAGTAAATCGCATATAGATATAATTTAATACACGCCTGGATAAAATAGGGTAAAAAGTCGAATAGGCTTGGTGCTTCCATCCGGTTTTCCAGATGACCGAAATAAGTGGCACGTGTCAGATGACGTGCTGTGAATCTCAGATACGACTTAATTATTTTGTCAAAAATCATGAGTTTTCTTAAAATACAACGCATTTCATGTGTTATTTCACCGCACGAAAAGTGGGTGTGTGAGTACTACCTATGCCCCTTTGCCTAATCTTATGGGTACCCTTGTGGGTTATCCTCGTGAGGATGTATAATAATATATCTGTATACTGCGCTTTTCATACATGATTATTGATATTACAATGAATACTAAATGTAAATTCTAGTATAACTTTCCTGATCGAATTAACATGACATTTCAAGTTTAATTAATTACATAAACTAAATAATATAAATTAATCAGCTTAAAAAACAAAGGCAAGATTTGATATATGAATGTGATAGCACAGTAATTTTATATGGTAAGGCAGTGTTAAGTCAGATGCACTTAATAATTATTGAGAATTTTATATTAACCTAAACTAATTAACATTTTTGCATGATGATTTTATTCATATATACAAACAAATATTTAAGCATATAACTCATTCGTTAATTTGATTGATTATCTTATTATCTGATTGATTCGATTAATTTCATTCAGGTTATACTATACCAAGTAGACCTTTGTATAGGATAGTGTTAAGATTACTCAAAACTAGTGAAAGAATATAATTATAAATGTATCCTCACGCCTTCCCACAAGGGTCCCCGAAGGGGTAACCCATACACCCACTTTTCGCCAGAGATATATATGTGAAAGAATATGGATCATAATATAAGTTTAAAGAGCAAATCGATCGAATACAAGGTATATTTGAAGGGACCGATGTCTGAAGACGAAGGGAAAGAAATATTTCTTGAGAAATAAAAAACATTATTTCCATAAAATATCATTACATGGTTCACATACATTTGTATGAAGCCAAAGAGTTCTGATGACGCTCTATTGCCTCTTTCGACCACGGGGTGGCATCAGTACGTTAATTACATATCTATAAGTAATGAGGTATGCTTGTATTAATTGCAAACAAGTAAACACACAAATCAGTGTCTGTAGAGCACTATGAAACTTATTGTACCCTAGTAGTGTCGAGTTAGCAATTAGTGCGTTACATCATGTGTCGCCGGTCTACAAAGCATCTAGGCGCGAAAGTGCAGTTGCATCGCTGTGCTATAATTGATGAATATCAATCACTGCGGATGTGGCACGTTGGGAAAGTATTATAAAATAGCAAGTATCAAAATTCGGAGGTCGGTGTGGAAATGACAAAAATAATTTCCGTCATGTTCCGTCATAACTGGTTTACCTTATAATAAACATATTATGACATTCAAAACTGACTAGTCACATCACAAGATAGACACTGAAAGAAGGAACATCGAAAGGAAAACTGCATACTGTTCAGAGGAAATTTGAAGACGTATAATGTGTTTGAAAAACGGCGAAGGACGTTTGTCGCGTTGGCACTTAAATATATTTTAGGCGTTAAGCCCCCAAGTTGTTGTGCTACGTCTGCCTAGTCCTTCGCGTATTATATAGACAACTTTTAATATTATTATGAGGGTTGCCTTTGCTTGCCTTTCAATAAAAAATGTGTTCTTAGTAGTTATAATTAATTACATGATGTGAATGCTTTTTGCATACACAATATACATATTATTGCAGTGTAGATGTATTTTGATATTTCGAACTTTGTTTTTAAGGATTTTGCTTAGCTCGGCTCGGAGTTAAGCTAAAAAATAAGCCCTTAAAAAGCTACAGACATTACGATTACATTAATAATATGTTCATTCTTATGTGTATTAGAGATAAGTAATTAGATATATTTGAATATTATAATTAATTGATTGAAGATTTAATTACGTTCCAGTTTTACTGCTGTTTTTGATTAAAAACAGACTTTTAACGCGTATTTTATTCATATTATAAGGCAGATAAGATGTCTAGAACTTCTAGTGTTAAAACGAAAGTTGTCGTATATTTTGATAGTGAAAGCGTTCTGACAATCAACGGGCAAATTTATTGATCACTGTTAAAATGACGTCTATTAAGGGGACGCTATCGTAAAATCTGTAAATATGTGTTTTTGGTCGTCGTCGTATTCGTCTACTGTGTTGTATCTTCATCAAGTATTAGTGTAGTATTAAGTAGCGAGGCCTCGTCGTAAGCTGACTGGAAGCTCGAAAATCAAAATATTTGAAGTCACATAGGCCTAGATGGGCACTTATAAAATGTCGAAAAGGTGCGGTTTGGATTGGTCGTTACCATGGAGAAGAACCGGCAAGAAACTCCATGGTTACTCTTTTCAAATCATTTGGTATACAATAACAATATTGTTATGATACCGCAATAGTACTTAGGTATGGGGGATCAGCGCGCTTAAAGTTATTTTAGAGGTTCGAATCCCACCGTTTGTAGACATTGTGACGAGTATCTATCGTATATATCGTATTGATTGTGAATTATTTTCGAGTAATTTATTTTTTAAATTACATTGTCATTACCAAGCTATATGTGATAATGTGACATATATCAGTAAATAAAAAATATCCTCACGTCTTCCCTTCAAGGGTAGGCAGAGGTGTATAATATGTAGTACTCACTCACCCACTTTCCACCAAAGATATATTTTAGGTGCCAACGTGACAGATGGCGAGTCCAAAATAATAATAAAGAAGTTATATGATATGTTTTTAAAATACTCCGTTCTAGACTGAAATGGAATGCATCATATTGTTATAGTTTACTAATTACTTGAATAATTAGTAATTACACCAATATAGATACTTCCTTTAATTGTTTTGTAAAAAAGCGTTGCGTCAATAACAATAATTACGAGTCCGTCGACGTAAGCTAATTACTATATAAATCGCATATACATAAATATTTGTGTGACCAGGGTTCGATTAGAGGCTGTGGAAAGCAGGACTTTGGCCACTACCATCGTGTAAGATGACCAATCCAATATGTTTCTTACCTAACACGCATACTTGAAATTAGTACCTATCTGTATTTGGATATAAACTTCTTCGTAGATCGACTCTGGTATTGTATAAATTAACATATGATGTACGATCTTTAAGATTTCTTTGATACTAAACGATAATGTCTTTATTTGCAAGACCGTGAGAGAATTTTTAAATAGACAGACCTTGGTAGGTTATTACTTAGGTTATGTTTATTATTTGCTAATAGGAAATAGAACATTAAGAGGGTTCTGATGAAATATACCGATTGAGATGAGTTTTTGAAGAGCTGTGAAATTTTGAAACTGGGTTAATGTATATTATATATGTTGTGATGGATTTTAAACGAATTTTACGATGTAATTTTTTATAAAGATATCGCAAACTAGTCAGCCGAATACCTTATGTGAATTAGATTAATAATAGTCTTCCTAGATAATTAAAAAAATATATATTTGAGGCCCGAATCAATTCACATCTAGTAGTCTAAAATATAGGTAGCAAGAAGTGGTGGCTGAGTGGTTTAAGTAGTCGCCTGCCAGATTTAGATTGCAGGTTCAAACCCTGGCGGTCTGTATGAATGAGTTTCTCTGAACATAGGTACTGTGATCTGTCGCAGGAGCTTCATCATGCAGAAATCATGAGGAATTTGTAATTAATCAAGAAAGGCATAGAGCCTTTCTTGATATTCATATCAAAGGCGTATATAATATATGTATATTGATAGGTTTATAAAAGTTATGTTTTTACCTAAATATATTTAACTTTATATACGAAAAGAGGGTATTACCATGCCTCTGGTTTAAATTAAAAATCATGATTAAAAGCACAACCATAAATTTAAAAGCCGTTCTCTTGTCGGCGTGTTTGATGCCAATCCTTTGCACAATTTCTTTTACCTCTACACGCCTTTACCTAAAACGTGTGATTAAAATGATCATTGTACAATTTTAAAAAATAGTATGCAATATTAATTAAGAAACCCAAAATTACGTGCGCCACACTCATCGTATCCGCATAAATATTTGCGAGGTATGCAGCTGGCGTACTGTTTCCTCTCGTCAATATTAAAATATATGCAAATGTAAAGAGATAAAAATAATTAATTATTATGAGGGATCAATACTAAAGTTTATAAATACAATATTTTAGATGATGTCTTGTGTTGTTTCAGTGATCGACCATGCGAGCGGGCGTGTGGTGGGGCGCGGCTGCGCTGGCGCTACTTGCCGTCACTAGCGCGCTTCGTGCCGGACAGGTGTGTGAGCTTTGATTTTATTCACTGCTACTTAGATGTGCTCTGCGATTTTATTGAATTTGAATATACATATAAATATAGCTACATATAAAATAGAATATTAAGAGAGGTAGGGCATAACGGGTTTCCCGTTCGAATTCGGAGCTGCCCGACTGGGGCAGGACCTCCACCTTATAGAAGTTCGTAGCCAAATAACACAATTTATTGTGTTGTATTCCTACGCGGTGAATAAGGTTTCCAGTAATAAGCTCCATGGGGAGGGGGGAGGATTGTTACATTGTGTTGGAAGCAGAGGGATTAAGCCCATTATGCTGTCAACACAGTATAACTCTCCGAACACAGAGTGGCAACGCGCAAGTGATACTTAGGTATCGTGAGCGTAAATAGGCTACGGTAACCGTTTTCCATCAGATGGGCCGTATGCTTGTTTGCCACTCTTGTTGTATATAAAAAAAAAAAAAAGAAGCCTAAGATACCCCCATCAGATAAGCTATTTGCCAGTAAAAAATAAATATTTTTTTATATGAATTGACTTTGTATTATAAGTACCTACCGTATGTATACATATATCTAATTTTATATGAATTTTACTTTGTTTTATCTATTGTTAGTATATATTAATGTTTGTAGATGATTTTCAGATGACTAGAAGCACTTTTCAATTCAAAGAAATGAATCCTTCATAACCTAACTTACACCAAACAACTTATGTATCCAAAAGCATAGAATAGCAGGTAATTTTTGTGCCAACGTGACGGATAACGTCGCTGTCTCCCGAATGTGAGAAATTTATTTAATGATCTGATTGTTTATCAATATTATCGGGTGTTAAAATAGGTCGCAAATACAAGACGCATTTAAAATACGTCAAAAAGTTGCTATTTTACAAAGCACTTCGTTAGCAATAGGCTTTATCTTAAATAATGTGAGAAACTGTTATATGCCACATGTTTGGTGGTTCCGGCTACCCTATACGAAGCCGCTTAAAAAACTTCTGAATAATCAAATCAAAAATTATTACAATCAAATATTAAGTCAATCAATCATATCGCCTATTTATTACCAAGTATTAATTACTAAATAACGACGCACAAGCCTGCAACAAAGTCGATACTGTCAACCGATCTAGTGTCGCGGTCACAAACCAAGGTTGCCGAGACCAAACGATCTGATTAATTTTGCACTCGTGGTACTATTTCATGCTTGTCTATTTCGTATTTCGAATGGATGAATGCGTGTTTGAACAAACTGCAAGAACTTCTAAAGTTTCAAAAGACGGTAATGAAAACGAGACCAGCCATCTTAATTCAAGAATGTTAGAGAGACTACATCTATCTTTTTAGTGTTCTTAAATTGTGATTGGAATAATAATAATATAATATATCCTCACGCCTTCCCATAAGGGTCCCCAAAGGGGTAGGCAGAGGGGTATAGGTAGTACCAACAGACCCACTTTCCGCCAGAGATATACTTTAGGTGCCAATTATGATTGTATTAGTACGATTTTGTAAGGACCCTCGACGACACTGAATGTACGGTCGAACGAATACTTATAATCATTTTCAATACCATGTACTAGTTTCTATCGACAAATTACGTTTCTGCTATAGGTAAGAGAAACTGTGATATTTAATCATTTGTGCAAACGCGACAAACAGCTGTTTAAAGGTTTGCTTGATTGAAAATATAGAAAACACCGTCGCCGTTACTGAGATATGGACTCACTTTCGTCTGGTGGTTTGAATGAACATATTATTTTCATACCTACATAGAAATCATCACGCAGTCTTCATGGGGTAGACAGAGAGAGCAAAGCAAAACATCAGTTCTCTCTAGACATTTATCAAATGCTTGTTTTCCTGATAATCCTTTATATTATTTAACGCTAAATTACGCAAATGAGATCGTCAAACGCTGCAGGAATACAATACCACCCGATCGCTATTTGTGTTTTTATTTGCCTGCGATCTTTGTAATGTAAAAGTACTGCTATTCAAGCATTTTTAATGAAGTGCCATATTTCTTAGACCTGTATTTTGAATACTTTTATTTGAAATATTCACAAATATATATATGTGTAAATTTAAAATATTTTTTTTATTTAGGCATGGTCTATGTAATAGCAATGTAAAATTTTTGCTTGTAATTGAAAATTTATACGCTTATGTTACGTTCGATCTACTCAAAAACCTATTATTATTTTTATAAATAACAAATAACGAAACCTATTACTCGCCGCTGACTCACAAGCATTTAAACGTACGAAGTTAGTATTTAGCTTTTTATAAATTGTAACCGAGGTGGCCTTTACAACTCTATTTGTTACCAATACTTGGCAGTAAATGGGTCTAACTGGTTCATACTTACCATTCTAAGTACGTTTGCAGTTATGAGTTGTTTTCTTAAACTTTATAAGGATGTATAACATAGTGTTGCAAGTCTGTGGCTTGATTTTAATATAGATATTCAAATCCGTGGCACATAAACGATGGAACACTGTTTCAAAGTAATTTTGTTATGAATGTTTTATTTACATCTTTATTTGTGTGTGTAATTTGCACCATTTTTTTCCAGCCAACAGCAACATAACAACAAACAAAACAACAACAAATACATCATACATAAATATATCTCTGGATTCTTTACGCCCAAGACAAGGAGCTTTCAACGTGACAGATGCCAAGTCTATATGTCTTTAAAATTCTTTCCGATTTTTTTCAAGTGCAGTGGTCTCTTGGATCCAAAATAAATTAAGGTACTTAAGAACTCATCAGAAGAGTGCCTGGCTGGAGGCCTAGGTCTCGCCATTGACCGGTTAAGTAGCAAAAGTTCCCGGAACTCACGCTACGAGAGACAATACAAAAAAAAAACCAATTGCTACCAGCGTTTGAACCTGCAATATTGGCTATGTAGGTGATAACCTAAACCACTGAGCTGTCAGGGCTTATCGTCGTCTTCAATAAAAATAACGAAACTGAAAGTGTAATGACATAATTATTAAGCGACGCGCAATTGTTATTAGCCGTAGCACATTGCAAATGAATTTGCAGAGAGCACTCACCCAACTTTCTATGACGCTGACCGCTTAGCTATTCACATCTCGCTTCGTGTGATCACGATAATAGGGGCTGTTTGTGTGGTTGGCACGAGGCAATCATTAATTGATATAGCATTTTACATATGTACTACGTAAACGTACATTTTATGTTTGGTTCGAAGAAATTTACTTAACTGTTAAATCTGATTATAAATGTTAGTATACGTATGCCGATGTTATTCAGGACATAAAGGGGGATACAAAGGAATTGATACAAACAAAGAAAAATAATTGATAAATTTAAAATAGAATTTTCTACTGTTTTTTTCGTAACAAAAACTTAAACTTAAATCGTTAAGTCTTCAGTCATACTGCTGTCATAAAGCCAGGGCTATTATAATTTTATTGATATATGTACGACTTGAACTGCCGAGAAGTACCATTGTAGTACAATCAAAGATCTTTGATGTATTGTGCTTAACCTATTTGAAAATAGCAGGTAGTTATTTTCCATTACAAACTATCACATTATTTGTCAAATTAATAAATACCATAGAGCAACAATGTTAAAACGTGAATATTACATCTCATTAGCTTTTCATTTCATTCGCATGCAATCGAATGCAATGAGATCGAATCGAATATATTTGCATTTATTAACAGAATCATAAATTTAAACAGAGATTATAATTAGCTATCGAGAGTAATCGCAGTTTTTGCTTTTTATTATGCTAATGTCTGTAAAATAAAGATTGCAGGTTCTCTGTTCTTCATAGTCATTAATCACACTAGAAACTTGAATTCGCAGGTGAATATCCAAACCACTTGGCCACTACGGTTCTTGTGTCATGTTTGTTAATAGTAAAATAAAAGTTCAGTAAATGTAGATTTGTAATAAACAAAAGTAAGGCCGAGTGTAACGATTAGTCGCCAGCAACACTAAGATTGTAAGTTTGAATCCGGATCCATTGAGTTTTCCTTAACTCAATTATAGTGAGTAGTCATGAGCTATACAGAAAAAGAAGACATCGAGAGGAAGCCTGTATACGTTTGAGAAGAAATTCAAGGACGGATAGTGGTGTTTGAGTAACGGTCATGGATACACCAACTTTCACGTTGGCTCCTAAAATATATCTATCTTCAACGGTACTACTATGTTCTAGAGTAGGTACATCACCTTTTGGGACCCTTGTGGGAACGCGTGAAGATACATATTTAGGTACAATAAGTACAGTAAATATTTTGTACCCCTCTAGCTTCTCAACGACAATCTCTCGATCGCGCACACGATGCGGCTTGTCATGCAATTAGTAATTTACTATTTAACCGCAGTATTTGAGCAACATACAATTTTGTTGCTATTTTCGACTGTACTGGTATTATACGGATAAATTTGAAATGATGGTTTGTAACGTGAAGGCACCTGGAAGCTTTTTGCGTTATTAAGGACGCTGTTTTCAGTTTACTGCTTTAACACTAACTTATTACGCAATATTATGTGTAAGAATGCAATATACACTCTTTGGTTAATTTAGAAATGTGATGCATATTTTAAAACAATAAAATACTAAGTAATAACGAAGAAGATGTCAGATAAACATAGTTTATTCGATGCTTAACGGGGCCAATTGCATTAGTTGATCTCGTTTTTAAATCTAAATCTCGATTTTCTCGATATATTTCCGCTAGAGCCGTTAAGGTAGGATTAAGTGTAATGAGAAATTGACTTTCATTGACACCTTAATCTCTTCCTATACGTATACAAGTTTCCATCCAATTCTTTCATTTACCGTAAATGCTTCATTACACTAGAAAGCAATCGAACCTACGTATCGACAGTCTACGCGATTATATTAAAACCGCACCGCCACCTCGTATACTTTATGGTTTAGAATTTAGATAGGTGTCAACTTTTCGGATAAAGATCGCACAATTGGCCTTTTACAGCTTACTTAATCTAAGTTCATCATTCTCACGCGTCTTCAAGGTGCTAGTTACCATTGTATAACTTACCTTGACCCCGCGGTCAATTGCTGGTCGCTCGGCTTGACATGTTAATGGTCCCAATTTGGTTCTCAGTCTATTGAAACTTTGACATATCAACATTTTGCCTCCTTTACACATACTTGATAAAGAAAGGGACAATATACACTCGAATTATTTGTATTGAACTCTACAATACTTTAACAGAGATTATTACCCATTGATACAGTCACCACATAATGGTTTAAAGTAATGTAATTGCTATAGTTTTGTATCAATAACATACAAAATATGTCTATACCAGCTGATCCCACGAACTTCTTACCGCTAAAGTCAATGAATGTAGTGATAGTATTTTTACGTGAATCATTCCTATATTTTAATACTTACACTGTTATTCTGGGATAAGACGAATCCAACAAATCACAGATCATCCCAATCAGTCCACTCGTGATTGAGTTATAAATGTAAATAGCCCGTGTAAATAACCCGACTTTTTTATAAACTATATAGATATCGTGTAGAATAAATTATATGCGGAATACCTACATTACAAAAAAAAAATATGTAATTTTTCTTTCCTACAACTGAGTGAATCTTAATAGCTTAATTTAAAACCAAACAATAAAAAAAGCACGAAATTCAAAATACTACTAAAATCAGAAAAGATTTTCGTACATATCAAATGTCGTTTAATAGTGAATAATATGAGGTATTATTTTTCTGATAATCCTTACAAAACATAAACTTGCAAGGTGTTTCGATTTATTTGATGAGAAGTGTATTTTATTCAATGTCAAGGACTCGCAGAACACTTGCTGTTACCACTGTCTGCGAGAAAAACTTATCAGGAGAAGAAACGACGAAACAAACGCTTTACAAAACCCACCTCTATATATTACAAGCACTTACAATGGCCTCTTATATTTTCTACATTGAGTAACAGTATCCTATCAAAACTCAATACTATATCTCACAGGTTGCGCAGTAACCGTTTACCGTGTTACAAAAGGTACTACATACGTTCACTTTAGGTTTAATAGACGTTATTGAACTGTCAGGATGCGGCTTACAATCCAGCATCTTCTTTATGGTTACTGATGAATCGTAATTATTGGTTAGGTTTGATATAGCAAGTTTATGAAGAGATTTACTACGAAATTTTGCTTTTTGGCACCTACTTCATAAGTTGATGTCTATCTAAAATTGTTAGCTTGCTTTATCCCACCATTGAACAAAGGCATGCTTTCTACGTTTTTATATCCAATGCTAGTGTTGCCAGTCCACGGATGTGTTGTCCAGGTCTTATCCTAATCTCCTTGTTATTATTATTAGTAAATAATTTCTCAACCTTAGTGTTTTTCTAGACATGATCTGTTCTAGACATGACTTACAAGACTACTTTATATATCCTATTATTTAACTATAGATATCCTTATAATGCTTTATTTATTTATATTATTATATTTTTATTTAATAGCTTATGTTTGGGAAAATGTACGATTGTTTGTTAGTAAAATACACCAGGATGGTTGAACGCAATTGAATACTAATTTGCATGAAGATAGATAACTATGAGCTGGATACATTATAAAAAAATGTTATCATAAAATTAAATCAAGTTTTTTGCAGAGGAAATCGCGGTTATCAGCAATACAATGTATTACCTTAATTTTTTAAATTATTTGCAAGTTCATTCATCAAAATGGATGTGCCTTTTGCAAAAGTTTCCAGCCCAATTACCTTATTACGTGGTATCTTAACACCACTAATTTTGCCTGTCAGTATGTGAAAGTTCAACTTGCTTGCAACTGCTGCTACTCGATCTATCATACGGCTTAGGCAATTCATACAGTATAAGCTTGTAGATAATATAAAGTATATAGGTATTTCATTTGTACTTGCAATACATTCTGAGTAGGTAATATCTTATATTTGTGTTCTTCATATCTTCAAACCTTTCCATGGTGTAACAACACCCTCATATAGCTGGAGATATATTTAATGTGACAGTTAGATGGCAAGTCCATCGCTGTTTATAAGCGTTTACAGATTTTCTTTCAATGTTTTACTTCATCATAAAGCTGCGGTGTCATCACTGTACTCAGTTCCCGGAATTACTAATTGTTACAGTCAGGGTTTGACTTCCAATCTTTGCGACGAAGGCTAATTAGTAATCACATACTAAGACAAGGTTGTAATTTCAAAACATGAAGCAATTATTTATTTTCTTGTGATACGTCTCAGAAAATGAAAGACATTTGTGTAGCCGCGCCAGACCGGACGGCGACAGGCTTGTCATCTATAAATTGGTATTATTAGTAGAGTGCGTCAATATATAAGATAAACATATTATATACATAGAATTACGCCGACGCCCTCACTGCATATGTATAAGATTAAAAATAAGTGTGGGAAGTTTAATCAAGTCTCACATTCGCGGTTTCGTGTGACGTATTATTGATTTATTTAAGTCACCACGAGACTATGTCCAAAGATAAATTATTAATGAAACTCAGTATGTTACAAAATATCTAACAAACTACGATTTCTACGGTAGATTATAGTATCTAATTATTACCTTGTAAATTCTTTTTATTTCCTTTACGCCGAACCACGACCTTCTGTCTAATAAAATGCACAATGAGGTTGTTACAACGCGGAGTTAGCAATAATAATCTGATCTGTGGTTTGATTGATAAACAATGAGTAGAGCACGATTGGTAGCTATTTAATTATCAGAAGTTCGTTCCGACAGCATTTAGGGGCTGCCAGCATTATTGATTTTGGGGTTTATGGTCATAGAGACAGTATTACTTTAAAAAAATATATATTCGGACAGTGTCGTCTTGGGCGTTCTAAATTTGAAATATGTGCAGAATAGATTTCACTTATTTTTTAAATTAGCGAATACTAATGAGTAGATGACAACTACAACAAAAAGTTCTGCAAGCTCTTCTAGTATGCATACATACATACATATCATCACGCCGAGTACCTAGCGGGGTAGGCAGAGAGTATAGAGCGCCAGTTCTCTCTAGACTTACATACCTCTTTCGCTTCGTCCACATTTATCACTCTATACATGCTCGTCGGTTTCGAGTAATCTTGAAGTTCCCGTTCTTGGGATCTCCCTATTTTGTTCCCTCTTCTAGTATTTTTGGATTAATGGTACGAAGCTGAGACTTGTTTTCATATAACATATTTAAATTTCACAATTATTATTGTTATACACGTAATAAGTTCAAACAGCCCTATGAAAATTCGTTCAGTAGTTTTTGCGTAATGCCGGAACAAAAGGTGTAGATAAAATCTGATTTATTGATAAATTGTCGATTTGGGTATACAATTAATCATGTTCGTTGCACGTTTGACCGAGATCTTTTGAAAGTATGCTAATAACTTTTTTAATTCCAAATTGTATAAAAAAAACACGAATTGAAATGTATTATTCATCCGTTTTGTCCTTAGTGGTCAATCCCAAAATCCCTACCTATTGCTGACGTAATTTCGTTCCTCTCTTAATTGCATCAAAACAATTCTCAAAATTCACGAGTCAACATATTTTCTTCAGCTGCTTGGTTTGTAATAATAACGTTTATTGACAAAACATAAACCGTTAGATTACGTATTTGGCTACAAATTTGTCACCAACGTTCATTTATGCTAGATTGTATGAAATGAATCCAATCTCTTTCGTACTCGTAAACATTCAGGCTAAATTACCATCAGTATAAATGAACTTAAAGCTATTGTAATACAACTCTGTACCTAAGTTTTAATACTAAAATGAGTTTGTCTATACTGTGTCAATGTTAAAGATATTAAGCGTTGATTTGCTGTGGTCATATTAGCCAATTCATTAAGCAGTTTTTTACGTCATCAAAGTCGGCCAAGATTGTATTTCAGTTTCGTTTTTGTTAACTTTACTTTTAGAAGTAAAATAATAATACCCACACACCCACTTTCCGCCAGAGGTATATTAGGTGCCAACGTGACAGATGGCGAGTCCATCGCCGTTACTCGAGCACGACTATACATACGCCTTTGAATTTCTTCTCAGACGTTTGCAGGATTCCTCTCGATGTTTTCCTTCACCGTAAAGCTCGTGGTGTGACTAATCACTGTACTTAAGTTCAGAAAAACTCATTGGTACAGGCGGGATTCGAACTTGCGACCTTTGCGTCGCAGGCAACTGCTCGAACCACTCGGCCACCACGGATATTTAGAAGTTACTACTACTTGATTATTGACTAATATTTAAGGAACTTCGAAGGGGTAAGTAGAGATGTAACAGCACACTCTTTTGCGCCGGAGATATATTTAGGTGCCATTTAAACAGTAGACGAGTCCATTGCCGTTTATCAAGTATGAATATTAGGCAGCAGTCAAAAATCAAAATCAAAATATTTTATTCAACGTAAGGGACACAGGGAACACTTATTGAACGTCACGTTTAATATAAACTAAAGTTTCCAAAAACCATGAAAAACCACCGTTTCCAAGAAAAAATACCTGTTAGGAGAAGAAACGGCGAAACAAACTCCCCGGTTTGCTTTTTTAACATTTGTTCCCTTTTACGTAACGTACGTAAGCGTGGTATTGCCATAGTAACCGCTTACCGTCACTAAAGTTTAATGTATTTTTTGTGGATAACATTTTGTTTAGATTTCCAATTTAAATGACTAGTAACAAATTAGAAAATTTCCTTGACTATATTTAATTGAACGAACGATGCGTGCAGCAAACTTCTATACTTGTATAATTGCGGTTTTAACGTACTAACGATGAAAAACTGCGTAATTGTCACGCGTATCGGCCGACAAGTAGTCGTTTGTAAAATTAGTTTTGCAATTACGTTATTAAAAGTAATATTTAATTACCCGGTCAAGGCAGGTGTCGAGGGTTGAAAGTTCTTAGTTGAATTGCGGTGACTGCGTTAAGAGATACTCATTCGTTATTTACCGGATATGGTGCAGTTGTAACTACTTTATAGGTGCGTAAATGTTTAATTAAATACGATTATATATTGCATACCTATGGCTATATTATAGATTGAGAAAACTGTGGATGTGCACGCTCAAGCTACAGATAGTTTTCTTCTATTTATACCACAGTGGTGGCAACCAAGCATCCGGTCCACCCGTTGGTAAAATACCGCCGCCATGTACGAATGCAACATCACACCTTTCTTGATGAACTCCATGCTATACTCTCATTATATTGTAGGTTATTTTTTTCAATTCCTTGATAATATACTTAAATAAGAACCGTGATGGTCGAGTAGTTCGAACAGCTGTACTGGTAGGCCCCTGCTACAACTTAACAGCGCAGTACAGTGTTACACCAAAATCTTTATGATGTAGCTGAAAGAGGCAATTGAATCAGCGTCTGTCACATTGTTGTATTAGCTCTCTGACTTTCGAAGACCCTTGTGCTAATGCGTGAAGACGTCGATAGAGATACCTATATAAAACTTTTACCTACATACCTCTGCATACTCCTCCTGTGACCTCTGTTTGAAATATGTAATACAGATAAAAAACAATTTCCATCCGAAGGGGGGTATATTTGCTATCTAATGTTAGATCAAAGAATCACTTTAAATTTCCCATTCAAACAAGATTTCGTAATACCGTGTAAATCTTTCCATCAGTCCAAAACCAGGTGTCAACCTTTATGACGCGACTTATACAAATGAACATGTATCCGCTCCTACATATTGAATGCCCAGATTCTTCTCACACACGTTACGCAATGATGATTTAATTAGAAAGTTCATGAATTATGTGCCTTGCAATAAACACTACTGTTTGTGTTAATTATGGAGATTAGAATGTAATAGATTTTTATACCGAGCTGTAATTGTTTTAGGTATTACCCACAGTTATAATATCATATAATATGCACTTCTCATCAGAACAATCGAAACACCTTACAAGTTTATGTTTTGTAAGGATTATCAGAAAAATGTGTAGGTACCTATATATAGGAATATATGTCAAATGTCGTTAAATAGTGATTAATACCTCATATTATTCGCTGATGAGAAGTATATTTATTACCCTACATTTGATGAGTGACCTCAGATTGATTATAATTTATCTTGCCATCTTCAGATGCGCAAATCCCGGCCCCATTAAATAAAAATGACCAGTCCAGCCCAGCTCCCTTGCTCGCGATCCAGCAACGCCGTAAGCCGAGGTTAATACACCACAGGGGGTGCCCTTATCTGTGCTGCTTAGTACTAAAGTGCCTGGCTGGAGGCCTAGGTCTCGCCATTGACCGGTTAAGTAGCAAAAGATCCCAGAACTCACGCTATGAAAGACAATACAAAAAAAAAACCTACGGGTTATGAGTCTCCGAGAGGTTAGGCAGAGTGTGTAGGTTACTCGAGAACGACTATACATTCGCCTTTAAATTTCTTCTCAAACGTATGCAAGCTTCCTCACAATGTTTTCCTTCACCAAAGCTCGTGGTGTGACCAGTCGCTGTGTTTAGACAAACTCATTGTATTGGGATTCGAACTTGCAAACTTTTTGTTGCAGCTAACTATACGAACCACTCGGCCACGACAGCTCACTACAAAACACTCGGCAACTATTCTGATGATAAATAAATACATTTTACAACAATATCTAATATTAAAAAGACATTATGCACAAATAATAGTTTAAACACGCAAGAAGTTGAAAGCAAGAGAATAAGAAAATAGCTATCGTACAAGGACGTTACGGACGCGATTCTGGTGAAGCTTCGTCGTTCGAATTATTTATATATTTGTACCATGCTAACATCAACATCCGTTATATATATTTAAAAAAACATATCACATACTTGACAAAGGGTACAGACATAAGGTTCCTACCTGTGATTTTGATTTCGTAGGCGATTACTCAAACCACTCGGTTAGCATGGCTCTAAAATATGTATATTGTCTACAATACTATGGATACATAAACTATTGCAAAGATCTAGATCTTGTTTTATTGTAATAGATACAAGAGGCTGGAGTTACTTTGAAGACTTTTTCAGAGCACTATCTTTATAATTCTGTTACCGAAAGACAATCGAATCAATTACAAAATATCCTGCCGTTCATTTTATATTGCAAATTAATTAACGTAATAATTTCAATTAGCAACAATTAATGCATTATATATACGTAATCTTATTCTTAACATCAGACCTTCATCTTGAAATTATATAAATGTTCCTACGTTTTAAAACATTTGTTGGAAATGAAAATGAGGGTTACATACCATTGAGGATGGAAAACAAAAAACACCAATAGACTGATGAACGTGGATGAAGCGAAAAACGATAGTAGTCCAAGTAGAGTGTTCTAATATGTATGTCATCCCGTGAGGATCTCCCTAGGCTAATATGTATGTAAAAGAAACCATTTAAAAAGTCAAGGTATAACGCATTCTAAAAGTTTAATGAGTTCCTTTGCAGTATTTAAATTGGAGATTTATTAATTCATCAGTCGATTGTTTCATGTTTTTGTTCTTAAGTCCTCTAAGTGTGTCCTTTTACTAGCTGTGCCACATGATATTACCCGCAGCTAAAAGTCAAGCAGGATATTAGTTAAGCGTATGGGCTTATCTAAATGTGGGTACTACCTAACCCTTCGGAATCCTTATGGGAAGGCGTGAAGACATATATATGCAATACAAATTTAATTCAAAGTCATACAAATTTCCTTCAAAGTCGTTTATCGCTGCTGTGTAACAAGTGCACGCGTGAGAAACAAACATGCGTACATCTATCATCACAAGGTTTCCGTTTTTATGTATAGGCGTGTGCTGAAATACAAAAATCTAATGTGGAATAGGAAATCTAGAAGGGTGAGAACGACAAGAGCAATTTAAGTTCGCTGGTCCTCTCCAACAACGCACGTATCCATACAATTTGTAAGAAACCTGTTAATGCAGTGGCAATGGAAAGTAAAAGCAAAAGATAATGCGGATTCTCCTCACGAAGCGGTGTCAAAACATTTGGCTCTCCTTTCGTTTCGCTTACCTATATGGGTTGGATTTGTGTGAATTATGAGGGGCATTTGTATTCTTTAAGTAAGGTGCGAAGGTTAACGAGTGTGGTAAATGTTTTTGCTTAGGAATTGCGAAAGAACATTAACGTTTGGTACACGTGACAGTTTCATAAAAAAAAAAGTACTCTTTATTTGAACGTAAGTATTTAGAGTCGCTACTTTCTTAACTAGCTATTTAATGGAACGCGTTGTTTTGTAGTTAAGAAATGTATATATAAAAGCGTTTCGAGTATGTCACTAAGGCCTCAAAGCTAGGTTAAGGTTAAGAAACATGACAAAAGCCAGGTGGTCTGGAAAAAATTGCTTTTCGGAACGTACGTTTAGTAATTTGTCACACCATATGTTTCGGAACAACGGAGGAGAAACTTAGCACTGCGGTAGCTTATCACCAGATTTATACTTTTTAGTACCTCCACAAAAGTAATTACATTTCACATGTTTCGTGTTTATCTCGTTATGGGTTAGTTTTTTTACTGAATATTCTTCACCGTGAAGGTCGTGGTGTGAGTAATCACTATACTTCTAAATGTAGATATCATCATGATGAGTCCCTCGTGGGGTAGGCAGAGAGAGTTAAGCGCCAGTTCTCTCTGGATAAGACCTCTCACTTCATCCACATTCATCAGTATCTTTTTACTGTACTTAATCTCAGAAATACTCATAGGTACAAATAGCGTTGCAGGTAACTACTCGATCCATTCGGCCACTACTCACTAATTAATAGAACAATTGGCAACTATTAAATAGAAAGTATATAAAATACAAAAACAAAATATTCCTTGTACTATGGGTAAGCACTGATGAATCTTAAGATTTGTATTCTGTGTAATAATTTGTGGAAAACATTCCTAAATCAATTTCAAACAAAATCTTAATGCAAATAAAAGCCTAAAGTACAAGGCTTATCAGGCGTTAAAATCGATATATTTATATCGATTAGAATCGCACTTTATACATCAATAACACAGTAATACGCACGGACGCAAGGTCACAGATTTTCCCGTTACATTCACTTCACTTTAACGTCCTTAAGTTAATATGTTTATTGGAAGATATTCGTGATCCACTTAAAATCCAATCGCTAAATGCTATAATTTATACGGAACAGTCTAATAATAGAGTGCGGAAGCTCTTTAATAAATACACACTCACACTAGAGCACATTTAGCACATACTAGACATACACATACGCGGTGAATAAGGTTACCAGTAATGAGCTCCTTGGGAAGGGGGGAGGATTGTTATATTGTACTGGCAGCTAAGGGATAAGTCTCCGAAAACAGAGTGGCAACGCGCAAATTATACTTCAGTATTGTATGCGTAAATAGGCTACGGTAACCGTTTTCCATCGGGTGGGCCGTGTGCTTGTTTGCCACTCTTGTTGTATATAAAAAAATACTACAATGCTACAAGATATATATTATACACTATATTTTTAGAGGGCCGTGGTGGCCGCTCAGTTCGAACAGTCGCCTGCAATACAAAAAGTGCAATACAAGAATCTTTGTGAACGTCCAGTGATTAGCACAGGGCAACCTAGTTTAGTAGCTCCTTCCTCTTACACACGATTGTACTATATTCTAGGCTAAAAATGTAAACAAAAATGTTTAGGGAGGGAATAAATAAATGTATTTATTATGAGCTGGAGCGAAACCAAGGAAATAGCTGAGGATAGAAATGAGTGGCGCAACCTTATGAAGGCCCTCTGCACCTCCGGGGTGCCATAGGACAACAACAACAACATTATTATTATTAATAACACCACGAGCATAACTGTGAGTCACACCACATGAATCTCTTCGCCATATTCAATCAATTTGATCTCGTTAGTTGGAATGTGATCTTCTTTATACTTTCGCTTTACGTATATGTCAATCTCTGTTTACGCATCCTTTCTTTAAGTTCAAACCAATTTAACACGTAACTGTGTGGTTATTAGCTGAGAAGGTAACAAGATCTGGAAGAAAAACGCTTTTTACAACACAAAATTCAATCTTACCATGACAAAAATTCATATATAATTAATAAATAAATTTTCTGATATCCCCATACACGCCAAGGCTCCTTACCATCGGCGCGCTCCACTTCTTTTAAGTAATTTTAAGCTAGATTTGCTTATGATATTATCCACTAGTTATTAAACGCAGCAAATTATAGTCTAGAAGGCGGTGGGTTGTAAAAACTTGACCCGAATAGAAGCTGTCTTGCTAGGTTTCCAAGTAATAATGTGCTCGCCGTTGATACTCGATTTTATGATAAATCTATTTAATCTGGTTTAAGTATACATCCCGCCTGACCAGTATGCAGTAACCGTAGTCTGAGCACACACCAGATAAAATGTATATATCGCTATAAAAGCGCCTCCTTTAGGAGTTTTCAGAAAAACACATCATTAAACTACTGCCAATTCCAAAGACAGAAAGACTGTTGTTCGTTCATCACGCAACTTTATACGTCTTTGTTTTCTAGATAGCGGTGATAACTGTAGTGTAATTGAACGAAGTTATATTTCGTATGTGACGTTCAATGATGTATCCTCTCCCTTACGTTGATTAAAATATTTTTAATCTTGATTAAATTTTTGATTTTACGGTCGTCTGGAAGTGGAAGTACTTATACATTTTGCAAGGGACTTAATCTCGGCTTTCGTATATACATAGCTACTTACCCTGTCGTAATCTACCTCCAACTTGTCAGTGAAACATGTTCAATATTTTCAAGTCTATTACTTAATCATATAGATATGACAGCTTGATAACTTCATATGCTCATCATGTTCATGTCAATCAATCATCTACACATCACTATCATCTCATATCACTACAAGACCAATGTCGTAGAATGGGAATCAAACCCATCCATGTATTAATTACGAACTTTAAAACGGCCTGAAGCTATCATTTCAAGAGTAATTGGTGTGTTTATGTCTCTTAATGGAGTCAAGATGTTGGTACATTGACCTTTAAAGGTTGGCGCAGTTAACGTAATAGCTACGATATAACACTCGTTTGATGTAGTGTAATGCGTGCGTGCGATTTGGTCATTACAAAACTAGATGTGTCGATTTTAAAGTTGTATTACTTCATATGTGTATGCTTTCCGCGCGTGTATCATGAGAGCACACAAATCTGTTAGTGATACAAAAAAATGTGTCAGACTTTTGCCAATTGCACGAGATCTATCTATATATATATGCTATCTAAAGTAATATTATAAAAAGGAAAGATACGTTTTTGTGTTCGTTTGTGTGGTATGATGTCACCAAAAAACTACCCGACCGGATTTAAAAATTACCGCAGGGCACAGGTTGTACTTAATAAAAAGAGGTAGTTTTATTTATTTGAATGCGCTGCTCCAGATAAGCTCGTTCTTTGAGGAAATCTATAACTATATATCAACATGCTACTACCCAAGATAGCGCAGCCATAATTTGACTTCAAATATATCCTCCCACCTTTCCACAAGTGTCTCCGAAGGGGTAGGCAGAAGTGTATAGGTATAGAGTGAGATATATTTTAGTTGCCAACGTGATAGATGGTGATTCCACCGCCGTTACTCAAGCACAACTATAGATACGCCTTCAAACGTAAAGGTCGTGGTATGACTAAACACTGTTCTTAAGTGCAGAAAGACTCATTGGTACAGTCGGGATTCGAACTTGAAATCTTTTGGGTTAAGACAATAACTCGAACCATTCGGCCACCACGGCTTTTATATTTATTGTGTACTACATACATATATGTTTAATTAAATTTTACGCGAGGATGTGAATACCTATTCAGATGCCAACAACGATTGACGACGAACAACAGCGAGTTTTTAGCCATCTCACAATAAATGTTATTTCGTTTATTAAACTGGTTTTTTAATGTTTTTCTCACGCCGTTTCTTTCATCGTACTACTAGTGGTGAGATAAAGTCCTTTTACTTGTGTCAGTTTGAACCCGCCTACATAAACTATTTACACGATCGGCGATATAACGTTCGCCCCCGATATACAAATAAAACGGACCTCCGAATGTATCGCCTCCGCTTTTGATAAGTCGGTTAAAATGATCAAAACGAACCTTTTTTGTATTTCCATACGTTTCCTTTTTCTTAATACGTATAAAGGTCAGTCTCATTTTGATGAACCGAAGGTAGCACTTATCGAAGAGCGTTCACGTCCATTTATTTGGTCAAGAACAAGCCGATGACGCCACTTGCCGTCCATCTTGGACAGTGAAAGTGAATCGAAACTTACATTCTGATGCCTTTTAATTAACTTGATATAAACCAGTACCCTTTGCTTTATACATATAATGGACCTTGTGGCGCAGACAATAAGATCTGGTAAAAATAAAACAGAAAATCGTTGTGTATCTAATTAGAAAAGTGTAACAGAATTACATATTATGCAAATTATGGAAATTAAACTTTCTTCGCTACCTTGATTGAGGCCATAATTGCTATGACATATGGACTATCATTGGCACTTAAGTCAGGAATAACGACGACTAGTTATTGATATATTAAGCCTGCAAGGTTTTTCTTACACACACGGCAATATCCCGGAAATTTAACTTCTTTATATGTATATTATCTTCACTTGTGATGTGAATAATTGATAATCTTTACTCCTTAACTGGCACAGATTTTTAAATAGACTTCAGAAATAGGACGTTATCAATATACCTCAAAACCGATGAAGGCTGGCTTTTGTTTCGAACTAAATTTTGTATTGTTTTTAATGGTATTATTAAAAGTTTGTATTTAATGGAATTGCATTAATTTATTGTAGTCATAATTTCCAAAGTCAAGTTTTTAATTACATCATGGCAGTTATGAGTAACACTGGCAGAAGCCATGCTCCTTAAGAAGAAATATATGGGCAATATCGAATTTAAATGTAGGGCTTAGTATTCAAGGCCGAGGCTCACCTACACACCTGCTCACGGCGTCTACTTGCAATGGTGATCACATCCCTAGTAGATATAAGTGTTCCCTGTGTCCCTTACGTTGAATAAAATATTTTGATTTAGATTTTTTGATTTTGAGATATTCTATGATCACGAATTATTAATATGTGATAGGCTTGTGCCCGCACATCTAAATTTTCAAGTGTCTCTTAAAGCCACACACGATCGTCGCGGCATATCTCTCCCAATGAACAATAATGTATTTTGTATGCGGGGTAAGAATAAGGTCACCAGATTAACTCGATATGAAAGTTTGACATTATACCCGAGCTATTACTCGCTTTGCATCGTAATGCACGGGCACACCTGTGATCCTTGAGCTATGAAATGTTGCCAGTTGGCTATTGTTCACATACGTACATGTTCCAATCTCTAGTGACCAGTTGCACTGTAATTTAGGGCTTAATAAAGCCTACACATTTTCCTATTAAAACAATGGTAAAAGTTTGCTCAATTTATACCATAATGGTAATATTTTTATTTTGAGATATACGTATCATTAAGCCTCCCTTAAGAAGGGGTAGGCAGAGGTGTGTTGATAGTACCCACACACCCATTTTTCGTCAGAGATATATTTTAGGTGCCAACTTGACAGAAGACGAATCCATCGCCGTAACGCAAGCACGACAAAACGTTCGCCTTTGATTTCGCATACGCGGGCTTCTTGTCGATTATTTGCTTCAGCGTAAAGCTCTTGGTGTGACTAAACACTATACTAGAAAAACTCATTGGTACAGACGGGATTCGAACTTGAAAATTATTGGGCAACACTGCTTTTTGAAATGCTGATAATATTTATATGACACAAATTACACGGAATTCAACTAGTCCACAACCAGTAACCACACACAAGTGGAGCTTGCTCCAGGGTAACTAGTTAATACATTTTACTATTAAAATGCGAATGTCGAGAGAAGTTAAGGTCAATGGATTTGATTAAGATTTTTCTAAGATTAAAAGAATAAACTTACAACAGGTGTGATGTTTTACTACCGTGAATGTATATATAATATAATATATTATAAACAGAAAATATTTTTTGTTTGTATTGAATAGGCTCCGAAACTTTCCTTCCTTCCTTCTCCGAAACGAGACCGATTTGAAAAATTCTTTCACCATTGGAAAGTTACATTCACCTTAAATGACATAGGCTATATTTTCTTTAATAAAAAAAAGCTTTATGTCCACCCGTGCGAAGCCTGGACGGACCGCTAGTGTATTTATAAAGGACAAGTACCTGTATAAAGGACAAGTACCTGCCCTCGGCAGCGATTGAATCTCCGTCAGATTATTCAAAACAGTAGACTCAGACGATATGCTTGTTAATTCTCAACGAAGATGGCACGCGTGAGACCATTCGCTATGCCACTTTATGTTCACGCTGCGTGTCGGCTCAAATTGCACCTGTATATAGTTATAATTTGTCTTTTTTCTCTCTACATTCTTAACTCTCGTTTTCTATAATTATTTATTCTAAGGTTTTAATAGATCTTCACAAGTATCATCGAAGAAGCAAGGGTGTTAAGTTTATCAATAAACTTATAGACCTGGATTCTTCTCTTAAGGGAAGATTTGTAAGTTTAGAGAGAACTGCAGAGACCCCTTAAGGGACCCGGATTGATGATATGTATGTTAAGCCTTGAAATTACTAATGCCTGTATATCTAATTAGATAGGTACCTAACATGCATTAGTCATTTAATAAATTTTACTGCCGTACATGTGGTGTGACCACGAAGCAGGGTACAGTCTGAATGACAAGTAAATTTTTTTTTAATCTAGACAGAAAATAAAAATACTTTTTTAAAACTTTATTTATCTACTGCTACATATTACACTCCTGCCTAGCCTAAGGAGTGAGGATAAATTATATATAATTTATTCTATATATTCAAGAATTCTGACACAGTAACAAATTAATTGAATCTGCAAATGCATTCACTTTATATAATGTACCAGTAAGTTCAGCCACGTTGTATCGATCTGATCACGTGACTTATATTACTGCAACACTTGTTGACAAGTGAACGTTTTGATGTTTACTGGTGTTTAACAATGCACCTAGTTAATTAGGTTTACAGAATACCCAAAGGGTAAAATTATCAATATCACATCTTTAAAACAATTCTTATGACTTATTATTAGTTCGAGGTGCAACTCATATGGATTGATGACAATAGTTTTACCCTTGGGACTTGATTTGTTCCGACTGTTTTTTTTAAAGAAAAGAGCTTAGATGTTGATTTAAATGTATTATTTAAGACTATTACATTAAAATAGATATTTCAAATGATAATAATAGGCACTTTTATCGATCTATCTGTAATGAAGTTAGATTTAATGAATGTTAAATGTCGTTCATCAAAAAGTCATCCACACAAAATTGTTACAAGGTTATTTTTTGTATTATGTCTGTAGGATCCTTTATGTATGGTCAGGTTGGCACACTGCATGCCTTCATTGGTCTGATCACTTTGACGGCTTATATATGCTAAGCGGCGAAAAAGCCACAGGCTTAAAAAACCTCAAACTAGAATTTGGTTGCGGTTCCTAACGTAACCTCTTTCATAGTTTCAAAATCAATTTTAAAGTGCTTATTGTAATCATTAGATCATTTAGTAGTTCATAATCAATCGACTACGCGTAATGTTGTAAGATCACTCCCTTTCACATGTGTTTTTTTTTTATCTTATTTTGTTTCAATACGTGCTTTTTTATTTGCATTACAGTGGCCTTAAGTATTACACATTTAAGTATTCGTGCAATGTGAATGTGCATGTAGTTTGTGTAACGATGATTCAATAGGTCAGTGCAACATAATATCTAACAAATTGACGATTCATCTGATATCAGACATTAATAAAGAGTCGGAAACTAATGGCTAGTCGGTTGGAAGTTTTGTAACTAATGACTCAACTTATACTGTCGTTGAGGCCCCTTACTACTTTTCCTTCGTATTAGTCACATCCGGATAATGATTTTGTTTCTATCTTTGGGTAATTTTGAACTTTCATTTTTTATTTGTTTCTATAAACTCTAGTAATTAAACTTCAATGTTAGCAGGCAGAAAATGCAATTATTGAATCTTAATTATGTGTTGGATTTTTTTTAATACGACTAAAACTGCATATAAGTTTGTCCCTTGCGTAACAGGGACAACAGGATGGAGGATCTTAATCTTTATAATTAACATAATTTTAATATGAACTTACTTTGCAGTAGTGTTTCCTGGTTGTGTTAATATGTTAGGCATATTGTAATTGCTTGCTAGGCATAATATTAATTATCATTGGGTTTAAAAGGTTCTCACTTTTAAACACGATGTTAATTAATATTTTGTTACTACAAATATTTAAAAATACTGGCAAAAACATTGTTAAACAACGCTGTACGTAAACATAGGTGTGAAATATTATTTTATAATTTGTCACAAACATGATATCTTCAATGTAATCTCTCGGGCAACACTCCGAGTAGTTCACTTCTTTAAAAAGGTTTCTTCTCTCTGTCTTTAAGATCCAAAAACTTGTTTGATGTTTTCGAAATATAATTTTAATTACATCTTTAAATACTTTCCGTATTTAAAGCTACACGTGATCTGATCTTAATTGCCAAAAATTCTTACATTAAGAATACTCGAAATCGCACGTATTTATGCAGAGTATAAAAGTAGATGTAGTGAAAGAGATATGTCTAGAGAGAAATAAAGTTATCTTTACCTATCCCACGTCCCATAATTTAGCACGATCCTTACCACGAATTACCTTGACTAAATTTTTCTCATATCAAAAAGTAGCATCGAATCAACGTGACATTAGCCAAGAGATTGTAGCAAGCTCGATTAATCACAGTCTTACTTCCATACGGTACAATACAACAAGCAAAAGTCTGCCACCTATAACACCAAGCAACACATCAATAGTTGCATAAGCTAGATTGTCATCATCTTAACGAGTCTAATCCTTTATATTAGATCTATAAAACATTTAAATGAAGTGGAATTAAGATTTTCATCTTGAAATGTTTGACACCTGCAACTATAGAATTATGATGTAAGTGTATCTGATACCTACTTTACCTAAAGATTATGTGGTAATGCTGCCATCTTTGGATATGATTTTGGGTCGAATATATTTTCGAAATGTTACCAACTTTAACAATGTTTCTAATTACACAATCTTGACGCTTTCGACGCCCAAAGACTGACGCCCAGGACATTAAAGTGCTAAAGTGACAAATAGCTTTGTCTATGAATTTTTCAAATGTATGCCATTTGGGTACTTATAAATATGATTAATTATAACTTATTATGACAGACCGTAATCTTAAATCAATCGAAACAGTTGTATAATCAGTCGATCTAGAACCGCTTTGACACCTTTGACCTGCGTCTGAACGCTTAGCCGACTGCGAAGAGTTATGCAATTATCCATCACTTGTAATTTGATTCATCGTACCGCTGGCATATAAAGGAAAGACTTATCATATTTGTTGTAACCTGTTTATACTCGATGGCAAGTAAGATTTTCATGAGGTCTGGCTTCAAACTTGACATCGGGGGAAAGTTCGAAGAGGTCCATTTCAATGGCTTAAGCTTTACACTTATTGGTACAAAAAAAAACGTATTTTTGGGGCAAAAGCTCCCACAATTTGGAAATCTTAGTATGTGATCTCTTAAAGTGTGATAAATAATTATGTAATAATATCTTCACTCAAGAGTCGCTTCAGCGAACAGTTGTGGATTTTCCGCCAGAGATATGTTTTGGGTGAAAACGTGACAGATGTTGAGTATATCACCGTTACACTCAAGCACGACTATACATACGCCTTTGAATTTCTTCTCAAACATATGCAGGTTTCCCTTGGATGTTTTCCCTCACCGTAAAGCTCGTGGTGTGAGTGAGTGTGAGTTTTTCTATGATTGATCGATTTCCTGACTATACCCACCCGTATCTATTTATTAGCGTTAATATAATCAGTATGTACTAGCAATAAGGTGCAATTTAAACTAACCTTGTTATTCAGGATGAGCTTTTAAATTGATTTTACAATCGATTTGGAGGTCTCGATAATCGATATAGATCTGGATTATTGGTTATTTAGCTGCGAGTAGTTATTGGAAGCAAGTGCAAATTACATGTATTACAATTTAATATTTCGTTCGAGAATCAGTAAAGTTCGGTAGCTTGCATCAGTATAAGCTCTACAGTGGAAAAGAGAACCTTCGAAAATGTTGCAACTTTTTAAGACTTAATTTATTATTAAGTTAAGGAGTCATTATGAGTGAAAAGATTGACGAAACTGATATATACAAAGCGAAATTGTGTGCAAGAACAGAAAGAGGAAGACCACGTTCCAACTACCTAGATCAAATCGATCGGACACTCAAGGATGGGAACAACAAGGGTACTTGAAACCAACGAGTATGTATGACTGCCTGATGAATGTGGACGAAGCGAAAGAGGTATGTAATTCTAGCGAGCCAGTTCTCGCTGTCGCGCTCTAGTCTCTCTGCCTTTTAGGGACTCGGCGTGATGATATGTATGTATGTATGTAAGAGGTCATTATTAAAAGACAGTGTGAGTGGTTGATTTCTCTCTATTTAACCTACAGATATTTTAAGCTTCATCCACATTCATCAGTCTCTTCATACATGTTTGCCAGATTCAAGTAAATTGAAAACATATTGCGTAATTTATAAATAATATTTACAAAAAAAGGTTATCTTTAATCACATTTCACTCAGTCATTTGTTGACTTACCGTGAATCAACCACGTACAAACTGCATTAAAAATTCACAATATATATCTTAAGCGAAAAGCTACTGTAAGGGCTCTAGTTAAGGTTTAAATATGATTAGCATTTTTATGTCCAAAAAGTGTGTAGAGAAAGTCGAATCTCTGAGAACGTTTTTACAAATTCAATGTACAAAAGAAATGATATGGTAAAAGTTACAATAGTTGTGGTGACTCTTAATTTGCCTAGACATTGGGGAACAATGAATACTTTTATTATGTAGAATTATGTAACTTTTTGTCAACGGCAACATATTATGTCGTTGTTATGTTATCACATCCTTCTCTAGAAGTGAAAATAATTATGATATTATAGATTTCGAGCAAGAAACTCTGATCTGGTCTGGAATGTACAAAAAATTTAGATTTTACAGACAACAGCAATAAGAGCTGTTGTTAACGCACTACTCCTTTGAATAGATAATGACAGTTATAAAATATATAACTTTAATTTACTATTTAAGCGTACATTTAGTGTAAAATATTACTTTTCTAATGATTATTATTATAGAAAATAGCCCCCGATTTATTTTAAGTGAGTACAAATCGCATGTTTTCGGAGAGAGGCAAGAGCCCATTTCTTAGGTTCGTCCCAATGGCTCACTTCCTAGGTTCATCCCAATTTCGAAGTTCTTTGACCAAAATATATTCAGAACGAATAAAGAATAATTCCATATGTATGTCATATATCTGAACTAAACTTTCTTTTAACTAGTTTAAAAATAATAACACTTTCTTAGTTAATTTAATTTATCTTGTGAAATTTTAACGTAATAACTGTTCGTCTTTAAGATGTAATAAAATGTAATGTGTACTACTCTCTATTCTAATTGTTTCTTTTGAAAGAATATGTCCTATTTGTCCTACATATTCAGTGCGAGATCCAAGTGTTTCTAATGTGATCATATTATTTCCATTGCAACTAGAGTAGTGTTTTATGCTGCAAAATATTTCGCAATGCACTTAAAATTTAATCTTCAGAAAATGAAGTATTGTAAGATAAGTATGATATTTCTAGAGGCTAGATATTTTAGATATAATCAATGCTATTACTTCGGGATATTTTAGCTTGATTGCTTCAATAGGTTCCTAATAACTGAACCTACAAATATATTATAAAGTCAAGATTGGTGTTTCGTATCGAAAATTACACAGAGAGTGGATAAAAGACTTTGAAAATTACATGAATCACGACAAAGGTCCTCAAAGAGGTACTTAGAGTTGTAGCTTTTCACTACAGATACACAACATGGCGTACTTTTAAATTTTTTTCAGACTTATACGGATTTTCCTACGGTGTAAAAGCTAAAAGTGTGACACTAGAAAAAAAAATCTTTACTGACAACCTCGAATTTACTAAACCACAGGGCTTATATTTGCAGATTATCAATCCCTAAGTCTATGCTGCTGCTTATTTAAATTAAAAAGACTAAAGTATATATTTCGAAACAAAGTACAATGCAGCGATTTATATTATTATTTTATCTATCTAGTATAGTCAGGACAATTTTACAGATCAAATATGGCTACTATAAGAGTAGTAAGTTAAAATCCGGGACTGTGCAATAAGGCTCCAAAACTACAGTGATATGCTCTCTCCTTTAGCCTTAAAGAAACATGTTAGGGGTAACTGCGTATATATGAAAATATAACTGAATACAACTGAAAATATGATTGACGATGTTCGTCGATTTGCTATCTGCAATATAGGCCGCTCAACCTTGCCACCGGCGACGCTTAAGAGGAGAAAAATCTATTATAAATGATTGAACTAATTTTGGATTCCTTTTTCAACCAAATAACAAATATTGGGTGTAAAAAGGCTGACTATATTGTAACGTGTATGCGTTTAACAAGCTTAATGAATATTATAGTACTTAGTATTATTGAATAAGTATAAAAAAGTAAACAAGCCAGCGATCCCCTGGTGTTACAAGTATCCATGGACAATGGTAGGCGAGTACCATCAGGCGTAGTCTTGTTTACCAACTTGATTGTATAAAAAAACTATTCTTGGTTAGTACCTAGTAGTAGTGAAAGGAAATATAGCAAAATTATATCAGATCATTATAAGATTAGGTTTAATAATAGTTTGGTTGCAAAACTTCCAAGTAATAACGATGCTGTATCTTATTCAGTTAATGCAACAATAATATAATTGTTTTGTTAAATTGATCCTTATCTTTGATGAATTTGGCCGTCAGAACTCTTGTTTAGTAACCTATTTATCGTTTCAATATTCTTAGAAGTTTGGTTAAGAATTATGTAATAATATTGGGGAAACTCTATTTAGAATTTGGGTACATTGTAATATTTTTAATATTATATATATATTTATAATATATTTTTTGTCGATCATATTGGGAGAGTTGGGGTATCGTGGCAGGTGAAATACTTGCCGCATAAGCAATGGGAGGCTACCAAAATATCGTTCATTACCTCCTTCCAATTAGTACAAATCCAAGTAATCAATTTGTACAAGTGACTGGATAAATACCACAACATTCTATTGAGTAAATATGTACCAAGATTTGGCACAATTGTAGCCTGCCTTCTGTGCTAATTGGATGGTGGCTCCCGGTTTCAATCCCTGCCTGTAGTATAAGAAATATAATTATATAAATAAAAAAAAATGGAGCATATGTCGTATATGTTATATATAATATAAATGTGAAAGTATATGCTGTTGAGTCTACAGAAAATATGGTCGAGATTAAAAAAAAAGATTTAATTGAACGACGACTCGAATAAATCGGTGCTGTAGACAGAGTAATCTTGATTTGAATTAAAACCGGAAGATGCTATCATAGTAGTTACATACTAAGTGTGGAGAATCTTCATAGCGAACTCAACATTTGAATTGATTTATGTGATAGCGCAATTTGTGACACAAATAATAATACAATATGTATAAACGAAAGTCAGTTTTATAATAGTATTTTATTACGAACACGACAGTTGGATCTGACCGACTTTCGTTCAATATTCTCACACTACGCGTGACAGACTGAAGACAGGTCATTCGTTCTTAAATCCGTAATCAATTATTACATCGAAATCGCATTCCAAAGTAAGCATTTACAAGCGCGTACGATTTTCCTTCATAATTCGTCATCGTGTCTAATGAGTGATAAGAATAATTTTCGCGGGTTTCTCGAAACGCTCCGTTGCGTCTGTAACGTCACCAGAGATTATCGTAGTCACTCAGCTACGACTGACGTTGCAAAACGCAGCAAAAAGAGACGGTGTGACGTCTCCTTTACAATACAAAACTATAAATCAATGTCGTGTTTAATCTTTTATAGTTATAGAAAAAAACCAAGGGTTCACAGCATAGGATAGGGAGTTTGTCTACCTTTGTTCACTAATAGTTTAGTAAGTACCTAACTACTTTAATGTTAGGTCTTTCAATCAGTTTCCTGACCTCGGTTCCTTGGATACTAGTAATCTTGCAAGATTAATTTTGAGTTTCAGTTTTGTTATTTAAAAAGTAGGTTTTTAATAACTCGAATATTCTCGTTACTTACATATATATCGTCTCACATCAAAAGTAGGTATTTTTTTTATTATCCAGGTAACGGTTTTGAAAAGTATATTTAATACTTTAAACGCGTAAACTTTCTTGTTTTGGCTAAGAACGGTGTGCACTGACGCGTGTCGATCAGAAATATTTGATCTACAGCTGATTGTTAGTTACGCAACGGTAATATTACTTCGTTCATGGTTTCGCACTATCGGCAAAGACACTGATTGTTCTTGCAGCTACTTTGTCATTATTATATTAAATGTATTAACTTCCGTTGCGCTGAACCTTTTGGAATATTTGTTTCGTTTCTTCATGAGTGTGTTATATGTAGTGTGGGAATAATTAAGATTCAATTGTTTCTCTTTTGTTACGTTAAAATATAGTTCGGTAAGTAGATCACAATAAATTGTAGTTTTAATTTGAAAGAAGTTTGTAGTTTATATTTTACTAGATATGCCTTGCGGTTTCACAATAAGTGAATCATTGTTCATTAATACTTCTATACTAGACAGCGTATCTATAGCCCCCTCGATGAATGGACTATCTAATGCAAATTTTCCAAATTGGATTCGGAGTTCCTGCGATTTGCACGTTCAACCAAACATACAAACAAACATTCATATTGACTAATATTAGTATAGATTATTAATGGCCAAAAATATCCCACTGCTGGGCAAAGGCCTGCCTCCTTTCTTTCCACCTTGCGCGGTCAGTTTGAAATTATTTATTTGAAAATGAGTAGAGTTTTTATATTATATTATTATTATATCTGCTTATATTTCGATAGAAGCATTAAAAGTCCGATACGTAACGTTAAGAAATAAATGTATACTGTTATAATATTCTTCTTTCCGCTTTTGAGTCGGAAAATTGGAAGCCGTGCGTCAAGAAAGCGAAAATTATAACACATCTTTGTGCTTTCTCACTGTACTTAGCTGACAACATGACAGATAAAGCGACACTGACTTTCAGATATCACTTCTCAATTATTCTGTACGCCTGCAAATTTCATCGCGGCAAAGTACGATAACGAGTCTCGGAACAACTTATGTTCTGAAAAACTAATAAAGACAGACTAGCCTGAAACCCTGAAACCTAGAAACCCTGTGACTATGCGGATTACTACTTAGATCACATAGCCTTAACACGTATTTTTGATAGGTTACTTATCAATGCGACCACAATAATAATTAGTATCTTGTCTCTCTACTAGCTGCTTGGTAGCCTTGAAATGGAGCCCCTGCGTATAGTGTATGACGCGCAATCTTAAGTTCTTATATAAAAAGAAACAAAGAAAAATTGTATATGAAAAGTTTGTTTGCAACACTTTGCGGTTAAAAAAAAGTATTCTATCTCACTGTGCATATCCTAAGCTTACAGTCGGACTGCCTGCCTTTGTTATCTTAACTGCTTAAAATACGTGTACTCTTGGCACCTGCACAGTATTTGCCTAGGTGGTAAAAATAATAAAGTTGATATAATTGTCGCAACCACAATTCCGCTATTACATAAAGGACAAGGTAAACGGGCGGCCTGTCTCTTGTCTAATATACACCTACATGCTCTACTCAAGTCGGTACAGACTGTTGCTGACTGAGAGTTGTGGATTAAATAAATTTAATAAGAACTATTATATACCCTCACGCCTTCCCACAAGGGTCCCGAAAGGGTAGCCAGAGGTCGTATAGGTAGTACTCACATAACCACTTTCCCCCTTATATATTTTAGGTGCCAACGTGACAAATGGCGAGTACATTGCCGTCACTCAAGCACGACTAGGTATACATACATACAGTTTAGTAAGGCTGAGTCTTCCACCTCCACGTACTTGAAATATAGTTGCTTTAATGTGTGTTTATTCTGTTTCAGGTAAATAAATCCAGATAATGAATCAAGGGGCGAAATAACTCATCTCTATGGTATGCATTGATAGCGTATTAAGATAATACCCCCGATGCGCGATATATCGAAGTCATAGACTACTGTTAATATACTAGATCGAAGTGTTCTCGCGTTGTGTGAACGAATTCTAAGAAAGGTTGCAAGAACCACGCTATTCATATTGTGCTACATATAGTTTATACTAATAAATGATGAGGTTGTATGCAGGAAGTGACAATTATAAAGTTTCATACATTATATAGTTTATAGGCATTTATAATACATATTTTGTATTTTTTTTTAGTATGGCAGATTTAAATTATACATTATCATGATGATAGTCACTGATAATCAGATTTGTTCAAGAGATTCATGTAATGCAAGGCGGCTGCGACCTTGATTCTAGAAAAATATTTTACAAGAATAAATAATAAACCGGAGAAGTGCGAACTGAACATGCGGTTTCCAGGTTCCGTAGTATATTTCAATACGGAACCGTGTCAAAAATAATCCTTACATTTATATGGTAGAACGAAGATAAACAACTTCTTATTCAACATATCATCTTGATTCGTATTTTTTGTAGTCAGTCATACATACATGCTAATATAATATAATAAAGTGATTTTATAAGGATTCCGCTTAAACCCAAATATGGGCATTAAAAACAAAAGTGGTTGCGATTTTTGTCGAAACTTTTTTCAATGAGATTGGACTTAAAGTTATCGATATGCGACAGGTTTTAAAGTTCATTCATAGCATAAAATAGGCTTCGCTTTGGTACATTTTTTTATTTAATAAATTAGAATAATGTTATTACTTTAATACAAACAAATTAATGTAACAAAATTTCCCCAACTATGTTACAATAAAATATTGTGTGTTCTTCAAAAATGGTATAAGACTAGTTATAAGTATCGAAGACTCAGATTGTAATGATAAAGAAAGGCATGTTACGTGGACATATAGAAAGGATGAGTGAAGAAGGTTTGTCGAAACAGATATAAAAAGCGTAAGTGTGTGCAAGAAGAGGCAGAGGAAAACCACGTTCCAACTACCTAGAACAAATCGACACGCACGGGACGGGAACGTCAAGAGTACTCGAAACCGGCGAGCATGTATCGATAGACTGATTAATGTGGGCGAAGCGAAAGAGATATTTAAGTCTAGAGACAACTGACGCTCCACTCTCTCTGGTACCCCGTTAGGGATTCGACGTGAACCTAAATACATCAACGCAAATTAGATCATTAATCGTCATAACTGCGTTAGTTAGTTTGCTAATTACCCCCTTGTAGCAGTACTGTATAGTCGTAACGCCATCGATTCCGTCTCGGTCTACATGTCACACCCTATCCACATGGCATTAATAACACGGAAGTTGGTACTGAGACTGACATGTAAAAGCTGTCATGTCGAAGTAACTGGATTTACAAATATGTGTACAAAAAGTATGAACATGTTAATTTGTTATTCGACTCATATCAACGAAGCGATTCAACTAGGCTCATTTAAATGTACCAGACGTGGCTGACTTTTATGTTGTACATTTATAAAATTATATGTAATTTTGTACCTACTTACTGAAAACCAGGAATACAGATTTAAAAAATCGCATGTCAATATAGGGGGCTAAAGGGCGTGTTTTTTATCACGCTAATCTCTAAAACCACCAATCAATAGAGTAAGTCAGTAAAATTAATTATGTATAGCACAAATATTACGTAGGATGGCTTCTTAATATTAGTTGCCTGTAACACAAAGATTGCAAGTTCGGATCCCGATTGCACCAATGATTTTTGTTAAACTTAAGTACAGTTATCAGTCACACCATGCGCTTTGCGGTGATGGAATACACCGTGAGGAAACTTGCATACGTTTGACAAGAGCCTCATTAATTTACAAAATGTATGTTTAGTAGTGATTAAGTAACGGGAGATGGATTCGCCGTCTGTGACATTGGCACCTAAAATATATCTCCGGGGAACCTTACGCCTCTCGCCATCGGGACGCCAGAGATCGCCATCTCAGACAAAATCTTTGAAACAAAATTATAAGTTTTATATATCCTACCTTCGAGGTGAATAGAGGATAATAATAATAGTAAGCTTTGAAATGAAATTATATCTATTGTTATGTTTTATCTTCATTCAGCCTTAATCTATGTAGCAATTAGCCCATTGCTTGCAAATATTGTCGCATCACTTATTTACTTTATTACCTTGAAATTCTCGCCAAATTTGACCGTCGAAACAGCACTTCCGTCACAATTGATCAGTTGCGCGTAATATGTAATATCTTACCAATTTATATGCAAATCACTTATACTTTACATTCATTTTGATTTCAAAATGATTTGATATACCACAGTTCTACGGTGCAGGCAAACATCGCGGGTGTGTGTCGAGTGGAGTATATAGTCTGAATCTTAAAGTATAGCACTCTTAACTGGGAGACGTCAATCTCAGCAAAATGTTGCTCAGAATTTGTTTACCCTCATGAGAAATACTGCGGACAATTATACCACCAGTGTTACATCTTCAACTGCCATGTCTTTAAAGAATAAGTGTTGATCTGTTTCATTTTAAAATATAAGATGGCAAGACCAAGCATGTATCTTCATACATATCTTGCTCTTGCCGTCATTTATTTCTACAGTTTCTTCAGACTGATGAATGTCGACAAAGCGAAGAGGTATTAAAGAACTGGTTGCCGAAGCATTTATTTGGCAAATGTTTATCTATTAGATATTAGTATAATATTACCGCGTATTTTAAAAAGACATTAGTACGTCCGACAAGTAACATTTAATCTTGTCATTGAAATAAAAAAGATTTATGCTACAGTTCAATTTATTTTTATTGCAGCGGTCTGAACATGGCAATAACAAAATAAGTACGTTGAGTTCAAAATCTGGTTTATCAATTTTTAATTAAATCTTTGTAGATTAACATTTATGCATTCCGGATAAGAGATACTAGTGGACTGGTTTTGGGACCTGTGTTTCAAGCGGTAGATGACTTCTATAAATGCTAATTGACCACCCATTTGCTTTTTTGAGTAGTTGTTTGCTCTACCCCGTCATGGTAGTGTGGCCATTATATTACCCGGCTAACAAACCATTGGAAACTGAAAACAGAATTGCTTATAATGCTAATAATAATTTATCGAGATTCATAGAATACTTAGAATCACGCCGAGTCCATTATGGGGTAGGCAGAGATAGAGCGCCATTTCTCTCTACACTTACTCTTTCGCTTCAACAAACACTCATGAAGTTTCTCATTTTTTAAAAGCTTGAGCGAGATTTGAGGGTGATGAAATGCGTGAGAGAATTAATTAATTATCGCACAGGAGTGTCGCTCAGAAGGTTCGCTTTGTACTACTGTGTATGTTAGTTTGGAAATAATGTTATATTTAAAATTATTATATTCAAATTCTTTATATATGGACGTGTAGTAGACAGAAGAAAAAATTGAGTCAAGTTATTGAATGGTCGGAAAGGAAAAAAATAAATCGAATACAGCCTTGATTAGCGGAACTTTTTTAATGATCATATGATACGTAACTGACATTAAAGAAGAGTGGTAGTCCTCGCCTTAATGTCTTTCCGAGACTAGAATGTCAAAACATTTGAAACATATTTTTTTTGACTTCAAACTGGTATACTTTAATTGATTTGAAGTAATTGCGGTTACTTTTAAATTGTAACCTAGATCTTAAATTAAATATGATTACATTTATATAAAAAACAAAGACATTCTGAAGTCTACATTTTAAATTTGCATTCTTATACTGTTCTACATACACTTATGAGCGGAGATAGTAGAACACTTGTTCTTTCTAGAGTTACAGATCTTTTACGCTTCATCCTAATGAAGCGAGAGACATACGTTTATAATTAAAGTACTGCGGAACCTATAGCCAAATATCCCAAAAACACCGAAAGGTAACGAGGGTACTTTCGGTAGCACTTATATTAGAAGTGTTTCTATAATTGTGCTATAAAAGGTCAGCCACTTAAAAACACTCTGAAATTATTATATCCTTGCATATATATTTTCAGGCGAGATAAAATCTTCAATTCCATTAAGTGCCTTCCTATGAAATGCAGTCTAATAGCGTATATCTTGGTCATAGTGTGCATATACTTGAACGTTTTTATTATATTACTAGAAGTGCCCAGCGTTTTAAAAATTAATAATACAAAGATTATTCACAGTAGTGATTAGTCACACCACGAGCTTTACGGTGAAGGAAAACATCGAGAGGAAACCTGCATACGTCTGAGAAGCATTTCAAAGGCGTATGTATAGTCGAGCTGGAGTAACGACGATGGACTCGCCATATGTCACGTTGGCACCTAATATACCTCTGGCGGAAAGTGGGTGTGTGGGTATTACCTATACACCTCTGCCTACTCCTTCGGAGACCCTTGTGGGAAGGCGTGAGGATATATATTATAATAATACAAAGATTGCTAATTCAAATCCCAGCTGTCTCTGAGTTTTTCTAAACTTAAGTACAGTGCTTGTCACACCTCAAGCTTTACAGGCATGGAAAACATCGAGAGAACACCTGCATATGTTGGAGAAGAAAGGCGTTCAAATGCGTATATGTAGTCGTTGAGTAACGGCGATGGATTCGCCATCTATCATATTGGCACCTAAAATATATGTCTGACGACAAGTGGGTGTGTGGGTGCTACCTATCCCTTCGGGGACCCTTGTGGGAAGGCGTGAGGATATATATATATATATATATATATATATATGTAACGATTTTTTTTATACTATAATTTGAATGCTTAGAAATAGCTTTTCATTTTTCATTACGACTCGTTTAATTGTTTGGTCATGAATTAGTAATAAACAAACAAACTAAACAAGCTTTTTTGTATACATTTCAATAATAAACATACTTTCTTTATGAGTAAGACTCTTTTGTGCTATGTAGCGCACGATTTATTGAAATATTCGGTTGGGGCCTTGACTCACACATACATACATATAATTACAAAAAATAATAAAATTGCTAAGTCAATCACAGGGCAATTTCCAAATAATTTTATGGGTATGTCACGATTTGGTATCAGAAGTCAGAATTACATAAACTTTACTCATCTCTTGGAGTGTAAATGTAAATTGGCTTTCGTCACAAAAATAATATTTAATTACGCCTGTAGCTGTACAGTATAATTTTGACTTACGACATTAAGATTCATGTATGTATGCATAAAGAGGAGTTGGCATAAGTAGCTGGAATCCTGACAGTGGTATTGTTTAATGCGTAAAAAAAATCATAGGCGGCTCGATTGCTCGATTTCTTTTCTGTACCACAATCAGCACGATTTTTTGTGCTTTTGTGTTATAATAATATACTGTCACGCCTTCCCACAAGGGTCCCCGAAGGAGTAGGCACCCACTTTCCGCCAGAGATTTTGGGTGCCAACTTGACGTGATATCGTGCAATCTTTGCGTTGCTGACACCACCGCTCTCTACGCAACGGCAGGGCTAATAAAAATATTGTATGTACGTTTAGTGTAATATAAATTTCGTAAGTCCGAGTTACAAAACCACAAAGCTGTTTGAGAGTAATTTTTTTAAATGGTATTTTCGGAATTACTGACGTATCCCCAGTAATTCCGTATGAGAATTAATATTAATTCCCTGTCACTTCATACTCCTTATGCGTCAGTGAAATTCACAATAATTACGGAAAAAAACGTATACGGTAACTTAACCAGTGTAGATAATCGTTGTTTTTTTTATACTGCCCTTTGTCATTACCCGATTAAATGACTTCTGAGTTTGGTACATAAGGTTAAAGTTACGTGTTGAGTAATTTTTTTACAGAACATATAATTTTCCAAGTGTTTTTATATTAAAATTTTAAATACCACTGACCAATAGGCGTTTGCTACATCACGGTTAGCAGGCACAAGTAAGCAATCGAACAGGGGGATGAGTTTTGCCTTATGACAACTAATCCTTCTGGTGTTTTGACAACCTTACTCCGATACAGTGATTAGTCACAACCATACCTCACAGATTTACGGGAAAAAATCAAAGGCGTATAGAGGCGTGTAGAGGCGAGGCGAGTAGAAATTGTCGTGCTTGAGTAACGGCGATAGTGGTTGTGTGGGTACTACCTCTGTCTACCCCTTCAGCGACCCTTGTGACAAGGATATATATATAAACTCCTGTTCGGCTGTGAGCTTCTGTAATTGTCTTTGCGCGGGCTCTCTCACCTTACGTGTCTTAAACGCACCCGTTCTAATGTCTCAAATGAGTCTCTCTAGAAAAGTTATTCTGCAAAAACAATGTGAAAAACGTGCAACCGTGACTTAGAGGCACCGTCAGATTCGCTATCTATTACTCCATGGTTATTTAAATATATGATCAGAGATAAGTGTATGTACACCTAGGATTGTCCCATCAAAGCTCGTTTGGGATACGTGTTAAGACTACATATAAACTTCATGACTATTTTATAATTAAAAATATCATCAAAGCATCCTGTTTGCCTTCACACAATCCCAAAAGGTATCTCATAGATTGGACGATGCTATCAGAGATTTGACATAAATGCCGCATGGCTATTATCAAAATGTCAGCCTTTGTAAAAAGATACCGGTCACATTACCTTCCTGATGGCATTCACATATAATCTGCTTCGTTAAGCTTTTTCATTCGGGGATTTCCAACACGGAAAAATTAACTGAAACCCGTAAGTCAAGTTTCCGGAATCTGTAATCCTTCGATAGTCTGTATGTACTTTGTAATTCCTGTAAAATAGTTCGCTTATGCTCTTTTTATTACTTTATGCATGGAGTGTAAACATAATATTCCATAATATTTTTTTTTTACTTAGAAAACCATACTTTTTGTTAGAGAGCACCGGATATATGTTAAATTTATTATATCATCTTTATAAAAATATTTGTAAGTTTGAAAAAATTATTGAAATTAACATAGACGCGGTAGCTTTAGAACTCCCTTTAATGGAGCCAAAACATGGCAGTTGATGAAAAAGGTTTTATTACATTTTGTATCACACGGAATAGTAGTCTGCTCATGAGCACTAAATGTTTCTTGACCAACGGGTCGATGCGTTGATCTTGACATTAATAACCGAATGTTCAGTCTGACGTTATTGATGTTTTGTTTAAACTGGTCTTTCTTTTTTATACATTGCTGCTACCTGATAAGTATATATATGTATATTAGTTTAGTGCTACGAGTTCAGTATTTGGATACTTTATAAAATCTTTGTCTGCGCCCACGAGATTTTAGAAGGAATCGCTGTAGTATACGATTCTTCCGTTCATTATCTGAGTTGCTCACTTCAAGTAGAAGCTCCGCCTTTAAGAAGGTCGCCGTCATATGGCACTGCTTCCGGATAGGGCTGTGTTCATGTACTGAGTAATATTTCCAGTACTGTACATGTAATAGCTATTGCATAATTCTTCAGTTTGCTAGCAAAGTCCCATCCAGGGCCGCCGTAAGCGGGCGTGCAAGGCGTGCACCGCACGCGGGCGGCACGTCCAGGGGGGCGGCAAATTGGGCGGGCGACTCATACCTAATTCAAGTCATTGTACCCCTGATCAGTCGACTCCTACGCAGAAGGCGCGCATAGGATACCAACTGGGGGCGCCTGCAGCGGGCTAGTCGGTCACCGGCTAGGTAGCGCGCGACCAATAGGCAATTTATATATTTTTAAAATTTTTCACAATCATAATTAAGCGCAAAAGATTACAAGGTGGCGAAGCAATCACG